>JAIUJO010000428.1:285000-294557 GCA_023846275.1 Vanilla planifolia
AAGACTGAAGAAGGATGAAAAAAGAAGGGAGAAAGAAGAAAAAGAGGAGGAGGAAGAAGAAGAAGAAGAAGAAGAAGAAGAAGAAGAAGCAAAAGAAGAAGAAGAAGAAGAGAAAGAATAAAGAAGAATGAAGAAAGAAGAAAGGAGGAGGGAAGAAGGAAGAAGCAAGAAGAAAGAAGAAAGAGGAAACTAGAAAGAAGAAAGAAGAAAGAAAGAAGAAGAAGAGGAAGAAGAAGCAGAAGTAGAAAAAGAGGGAGGACAAGGAGAAGAAGGACGAGAAGGAAAAGTGGAAGGAGAAGGGGAAAGAGAAGGAGAGGGAGAAGGTGAAAGAGATGTAGAAGGAGAAGGAGAGGTCGAAGGAGAAGGAGTAGGAGTAGGAGATGGAGAAGGAGAAGGAGAAAGTCAAGGAGAAGGTGAAAAAGAAGGAGGAGGAGGAGAAGAAGAAGAAATAGAAGAACAAGATGAAGATGAAGAAGAAAAAGTGGAGAAAGAAGAAGAGGAAGAAGACGAACAAGAAAAGAAGAAGAAGGAGGAGGAGAAGAAGAAGAAGAAGAAGAAGAAGAAGAGGATGTAGAGAAAGTGGAAGAAGAAGAAGAAGAAGAAAAATAAGAAGAAAACAAGGAAGAAGAAGAAGAAGAAGAAAAGTAAAAGAGGAAGAAGAAGAAGAAGAAGAAGAAGATGATGAAGAAGAGGAAGAGAAAGAAGAAGAAGAAAATGGGGAGGAAGAAGAAGAAGTGGAAGAAGATTTGAAATAAGAAGATGTGGAGGAAGAAGAATAAGAAGAAGTAGAAGAGATGGATTAGTGATTAGGGGTTAGAGATTAGGGATTATGGATTAAGAAGTGAGGGATTATGTTTTAAGGATTAGGGAATACGGATTACGGATTAAGGAAGGAGGGGTTGAGGATTAGAGATCAGGTATTATAGATAAGGGATTAGTGATTAGGAAGGAAGGGATTAGGTATTTGGCATTAAAGATTAAGGATTAAGAATAACGGATATGCAATTAGAGATTAGGGATTAAGGATTAAGGACTAGAGAATAGGATTTAAAAAGAAGAAGAAGAAGAAGAAGTTGTAGAAAAGAAGTAGTAGAAAAAGAAGTAGAAGTAGAAGCAGTAGTAGTAGTAAAAGAAGAAGAAGAAATAGAAGAAGAAGAAGAAGAACTGGAAGAAGATGTAGAAAAAGAAGTAGTAGTTGTAGAAGAAGAAGAAGAAGAAGAAGCAAAAGAAGAAAATGAAGAAGAAGCAGAAGAAGAAGTAGGAGAAGAAGAAGAAAAAGAAGAAGTTGAAGTAAAAGGAGGAGGAGGAGAAGAAGAAGTATAAGAAGAAGAAGAGGAAGAAGAAGACAAAAAAGAAGATGAAGAAGAAGAAGAAGAAGAGGAAGAAAAAGAGTAGAGGAAGAAGAATAATAAGAATAAGAAGAGGAAGATGATGAAGAAGAAGAAGAAGAAGAAGAAGAAGAAGAAGAGGAAGAATAAGAAGAAGAAGAAGAAGAAGAAGTAGAAGATGAAGAAATAGAAGAAAGAAGAGGAAGAATAAGAAGAAGAAGAGGAAGAGGAAGAAGAAGAAGAAGAAGACAAAGAAGAAGAGAAAGGAGAAGAAGATGAAGAAGAACATGAAGAAGAAGATGAAAAGGAAGAAGAAGAAGAAGCGGAAGAAAAAGAAAAGTAGAAGAAGAAGTAAATGAAGAAGACGAGGAGGAGGAGGATGAAGAAGAAGAAGAGGTAGAAGAAGAAGAAGAAGAAGAAGAAGAGGAAGATTAGGAGAAGAGGTCGACGAAGAAGAAGATCCAGGGGAAGAAGAAGAAGAAGAGTAAAAAGAATAAGAAATAGATGAGAAAGAAGATGAGGATGAAGAAGAAGAAGAGGAAAAGAATAAGATGAAGTAGAGAAGGAAGAAGAAGATGTAGAAGAAGACGAAGAAGAAGAAGAAGAAGAAGAAGAGGAAGAAGAAAAAAAGATGATGATGAAATGGAAGGAGAAGGGGAAGATTAAAGAAGAAAGAAAAAAGAAGAAAGAAGAAGGGAGAAAGAAGAAGGAACATGGAAGAAGGAAGGTGGAAGGAAGAAGGAATGTGGAAGGAAGAAGGAAGAAGGAACATGAAAGAGGAAAGAAGAAAGAAGAATGAAGAAGAGGAAGAAGAAGGAGAGGAGCATGAAGGTGATGGAAAAGGAGGATGTAGAGAAAGAGGAGGAGAAGAAGAAGGAGAAAGAGAAAGAGAAGGAGAAGGAGATAGAGAAGAAGAAGGAGGAATAAAAAGAGAAGGAGAAGGAGAAGTAGAAAGATAAGGAGAAGAAGAAGTAATAATAATAAAAGAAGGAGGAGAAGAAGAAGAAATAGAAGAAAAGGAAGAAGAAAAAGAAGTAGAAGAAGAAGAAAAAGAGGAAAAAGAAGAAGAGAAAGAAGAAGAGAAACAAAGAAGAAGAAGAACAAGAAAAAAAGTGAGGTAGGGGAGAAGAAGAAGAGGAAGAAGAGGAAGTACAAGAAGAAGAAGAAGAAGAAGAAGAAGAAGAAAAAGAAGGGGAAGATAAGGATGAATAGGAAGAAAAAGAATATGATAAGAAAGAAGAAGAAGAAGTAGAGGAAAAAGAAGAAGAAGAAGAGGAAGTAGAAGAGGAAGAAAGAAAAGAAGAAGAGGAGGAAGAAGAGATGGATTAGAGATTAGGGATTAAGGAGGGAGGGATTAGGGATTAAGTGTTAGGGTTTAAAGATAAGATGATAATGATTAAGGATTATTGATTAACAATTAAGGATTAGGGTTCAAGGATTAAGGATTATAAATTAGGGAGTAGGGATTAAGAATAAGTAATAAGAATTAAGGATTATGGTTAAGGATTAGGGCTTAGGGATTGGAGAGGAAAGGATTTATGATTATGGAATAGAGATGAGGGATTAAGGATTAAGAGATTATTTTCTAAGGATTATAGATTAGGGATTTAGATTATGGATTATGGATTATGGATTAGAGATTAATGGTTAAAGATTATTGATTGGGGATTTGGGATTTAGGATTCAAAATTCGTGATTAAAGATTTAGAATTAGGGATTAGAGATTAAACGATTATTATTAAGATTGGGATTAGGGATTGCTGATTTAGCATTAAAGAGGGAGGGATTGGGGATTCGAGATTAGGTATTAGGCATTAGGGATTAGAGGATTAAGGAGGGAGGGATTAGGTATTATGCATTAGCTATTAGGGATTAAAGATTAAGGATTAGGAAATAAGAATTATGGATTAGAAACTAGAGATTATGGTTTAGGGATTAAGGATTATGGATTATAGAGTAGGGATTGTAGAATAAGTAATAAGGATTAGACATTAAGGATAAAAGATCAAGGATTAGGGATGAAAAGATTAATGATTAGGGATTAAGGATTAAGGAATTAATTTTTATAGATTTGTATTTAAGATTAAGGATAATAGATTAGGGAATAGGGATAAAGAATTAGAGATTAGTGATTAAGAATTTGGGATTTAGTATTAGGTATTATAGACTAGAGATTATGGATTAGAGATTAAGAGATTAGGATTAGAGATTATAGATTAATGATTTAGGATTAGGGATTAGTGATTAAGGAATAAGGATTAGGGATTAAGGATTAGAGATTAGTGATTAAGGATTCGGGGTTAGGGAGAAAGAAGAAGGAAGAAGGAAGAAGGAAGAAGAAGATTGAAAAAAAGAGAAGGAAGATGGAAGAAGGATGAAAAAAGAAGGGAGAAAGAAGAAAAAGTGGAGGAAGAAGAAGAAGAAGAAGAAGAAGAAGCAAAAGAAGAAGAAGAAGAAGAGAAAGAATAAAGAACAATGAAGAAAGAAGGAAGGTGGAGGGAAGAAGGAAGAAGCAAGAAGAAAGAAGAAAGAGAAAACTGCAAAGAAGAAAGAAGAAAGAAAGAAGAAGAAGAGGAAGAAGAAGGAGAAGTAGAAAAATAGGGAGGACGAGGAGAAGAAGGACGAGAAGGAAAAGTGGAAGGAGAAGGGGAAAGAGAAGGAGAGGGAGAAGGTGAAAGAGATGTAGAAGGAGAACAGAGGTCGAAGGAGAAGGAGTAAGAGATGGAGAAGGAGAAGGAGAAAGTCAAGGAGAAGGTGAAAAAGGAGGAGGAGGAGGAGAAGAAGAAGAAATAGAAGAACAAGAAGAAGATGAAGAAGAAGTGGAGAAAGAAGAAGAGGAAGAAGATGAACAAGAAAAGAAGAAGATGGAGGAGGAGAAGAAGAAGAAGAAGAAGAAGAGGAAGTAGAGAAAGTGGAAGAAGAAGAAGAAGAAGAAGAAAAATAAGAAGAAAACAAGGAAGAAGAAGAAGAAGAAGAAGAAAAGTAAAAGAGGAAGAACAAGAAGAAGAAGAAGAAGAAGAAGATGAAGAAGAAGAGGAAGAGAAAGAAGAAGAAGAAAATGGGGAGGAAGAAGAAGAAGAGGAAGAAGATTTGAAATAAGAAGATGAGAAGGAAGAAGAATAAGATGAATAAGAAGAAAAGATGGATTAGTGATTAGGGGTTAGAGATTAGGGATTATGGATTAAGAAGTGAGGGATTATGTTTTAAGGATTAGGGAATACGGATTACGGATTAAGGAAGGATGGGTTGAGGATTAGAGATCAGGTATTATAGATAAGGTATTAGGGATTAGGAAGGAAGGGATTAGGTATTTGGCATTAAGGATTAAGGATTAAGAATAACAGATATGCAATTAGGGATTAGGGTTTAAGGATTATGTATTTTAGATTAGGGAGTAGGCATTAAGGAATAAGTAATAAGGATTAGGGATTAAGGATTAGGGATGAAGGGATTAATGATTAAGGATTTAGGATTATGGATTAAGGATTAGGGGATTAGTTGTTAAAGATTTGGGATTATGGATTATGGATTAGGTAATAGGTATTAGGGATCAAGAATTAGAGATTAGTGATTAGGGATTCAGGATTTAGTATTAGGCATTAGAGATTGGAGATTAGGGATTGGTGATTAAGAGATTAGGATTAAGGTTAGGGATTAAAGATTAAGCATTAAAGATTAGGTATTAGTAATTAAGAATTAAGGATTATGGATTAAGAATTAGAGCTTAGGGATTATAGATTATAGATTACACATTACGGATTAGGAATTAAGTATTAGGGATAAGAGATTAGAGTTTAGAGAATAGAGATTAGGGATTAAAGATTAAGAATGGTTTATGGATTAAGCATTAAGGGTTAGATATGAAGGATTAGGGATTAAAGAATAAAGAGGAGGAAGAAGGAAGAAGAAGAAGATTGAAGAAAGATGAAGGAAGAAGGAAAAAGAAAGAAGGAAGAAGGAAGAAGAAGAAGAGGAAGAAGAAAAAAAGATGATGATGAAATGGAAAGAGAAGAGGAAGATTGAAGAAGAAAGAAAAAAGAAGAAAGAAGAAGGGAGAAAGAAGAAGGAACATGGAAGAAGGAAGGTGGAAGGAAGAAGGAACATGAAAGAGGAAAGAAGAAAGAAGAAAGAAGAAGAGGAAGAAGAAGAAGAAGAGCATGAAGGTGATGGAAAAGGAGGATGTAGAGAAGGAGGAGAAGAAGAAGGAGATAGAAGGTGAGAAGGAGAAGGAGAAAGAGAAAGAGAAGGAGAAGGAGATAGAGAAGGAGAAGGAGGAACAAAAAGAGAAGGAGAAGGAGAAGTAGAAAGATAAGGAGAAGAAGAAGGAGAAGAAGAAGAAGAAGAAATAGAAGAAAAGGAAGAAGAAGAAAAAGAAGTAGAAGAAGAAGAAAAAGAGGAAAAAGAAGAAGAGAAAGAAGAAGATAAACAAAGAAGAAGAGAACAAGAAAAAAAGTGAAGGGAGAAGAAGAAGAGGAAGATGAGGAAGTACAAGAAGAAGAAGAAGAAGAAGATGAAGAATAAGAAAAAGAAGGGGAAGATAAGGATGAATAGGAAGAAAAAGAATATGATAAGGAAGAAGAAGAAGTAGAGGAAGAAGAAGAAGAAGAAGAGGAAGAAGAAGAGGAAGAAAAAGAAGAAGAGGAGGAAGAAGAGATGGATTAGGGATTAAGGATTAAGGAGGGAGGGATTACGGATTAAGTGTTAGGGTTTAAAGATAAGGTGATAATGATTAGGGATTATGGATTAACAATTAAGGATTAGGGTTCAAGGATTAAGGATTATAAATTAGGGAGTAGGGATTAAGAATAAGTAATAAGAATTAAGGATTATGGTTAAGGATTAGGGCTTAGGGATTGGAGAGGAAAGGATTTATGATTATGGAATAGAGATGAGGGATTAAGGATTAAGAGATTATTTTCTAAGGATATTAGATTAGGGATTTAGATTATGGATTATGGATTAGAGATTAATGTTTAGAGATTATTGATTGGGGATTTGGGATTTAGGATTCAAAATTCGTGATTAAAGATTTAGAATTAAGGGTTAGAGATTAAGCGATTATTATTAAGATTGGGATTAGGGATTGCTGATTTGGCATTAAAGAGGGAGGGATTGGGGATTCAAGATTAGGTATTAGGCATTAAGGATTAGAGATTAGGGAGGGAGGGATTAGGTATTATGCATTAGTTATTAAGGATTAAAGATTAAGGATTAGGAAATATGAATTATGGATTAGAAACTAGAGATTATGGTTTAGGGATTAAGGATTATGGATTACGGAGTAGGGATTGTAGAATAAGTAATATGGATTAGACATTAAGGATTAAAGATCAAGGATTATGGATGAAAGGATTAGTGATTAGGAATTAAGGATTAAGGAATTAATTTTTATAGATTTGGATTTAAAATTAAGGATAATATATTAGGGAATAGGGATAAAGAATTAAAGATTAGTGATTAAGAATTTGGGATTTAGTATTAAGTATTATAGACTAGAGATTATGGATTAGAGATTAAGAGATTAGGATTAGAGATTATAGATTAATGATTTAGGATTAGGGATTAGTGTTTAAGGAATAAGGATTAGGGATTAAGGATTAGAGATTAAAGATTAAGTATTATGGATTATAGATCAGAGATTAGGGATTAGGAATTTTGTATTAGGGATTAAGTTTTAATATTACCGATTAGACAATAGAGATTAAGGATTAAAGATAAAGGATTAAGGATTAAGGATAGATTAGTGATTAAAGATTAAAGATTAGGGATAGGGGATTTGAGATTACGAAAAAAAGGGAGAAGGATGAATGAAGAAGGAAAAAGAAAGAAGAAAGAAGAGAGAAGAAAAAAGAATGAAGTAAGAAGTAAGAAGAAGAAGAATAAGAAGAAGAAGAGGAAAAGATGATGATGAAGAAGTTGAAAAAGGAGAAGAAGTAGAAGAAGAAGATGAAGTAGAAGTAGAAGAAGAAGATGATGAAGTAGAATAAGAAGAACAAGAAGAACAAGAAGAAGAAGGAGGTAGATTATCGATTAGGAAATTAAGGCTAAGGGATTAGGGATAAGGTATTAAGAATTGGGGATTAGGGATTATGGATTAGTGAATAGGGTTTGGGTTTAGGGATTAGGGATTAAGGATTAGGGCATAGGGACTAGGGATTAAGGATTAGGGCATAGGGACTAGGGATTAGGAATTAAGGAATAAGGATTAAGGATTAGGGATTAGGGATTAGATCAGGGATTAAGGATTAAGAGTTAAGAATTGAGGGATTAATGATTAAGTACTAGGGATTTGGTATTACAGATTAGAGATTAAGAAATAAAAATTCATGGTAAGGGATTAGGGGATTCACACTAAGGAATAAAAAGTCATGGGATTAGGTCTTAATGATTAAGGATTAGGAATTAGAGATTAGGGATTGGGAATTATAAATTAGGAATTAGGGACTAATAATTGGCAATTAGGAATTATAGATTAGAGTTATGGATAAGAGAGGGAGGGATTAGCGATAATAGATTAAAGATTAGGAATTAAGGAGAGATGGATTAAAGATTAGAGATTAGGGATTAAAAAGGAGAAGAATGAAGAAGAAGAAGAGAAGAAGAAGAAGAAGAAGAAGAAGAAGAAGAAAAGGATAAGAAAGGAGAGAAAGGAGAAGAGGAAGAAGATGAAGAAAAGAAGAAGTGGAAGTAGTGATATTGGTAACAGTAGTAGTAGAAGAAGAATAATAGAAGGAGAACGAGGAGGAGGAAAAAAAGGAGGAGATAGAGAAGGAGAAGGAGAAGGAGAAGAAGTAGAATGAGAAAAACAAAAAGTAGAAGTAAATGAAGAAAAACAAGAGGAAGAAGAAAAAGAAGAAGAAGATGAAGAGGATGAAGAAGAAGAGGAAGAAGATGAAGAAGAGGAAGAAGAAGATGAAGTAAAAGAAGAAGAAGAAGATGATGATCATGATGATGAAGAAGAAGTGGAAGGAGAACATGAATAAGAAGAAGAAGAAGAGGAAGAAGAAGTAGAAGAAGTAGAAGTAGTAGAAGAAGAAGAAGAATAAGAAGAAGAAGAAGAAGAAGAAGAAGATGAAGTAGAAGAAGAAAAAGTAGAAGTAGAAGAAGAAGAAGCAGAGGAAGAAGAAGAAGTGGAAAAGGAATTGAAAGAAGAAGAAGAAGAAGAAGAAGTAGAAGAGAAAAAGAAGAAGAAGAGTATGAAGAAATAGAAGAAGAAGAAGAAGAAGAAATAGATGAAGAAGTAAAAGAAGAAGAAGAAGAAGAAGAAGAAGAGGAAGGAGATGAAGAAGAATTGAAAGAAGAAGAAGTGGAAGAACAAGAAGAAGAAGACGAAGAAGAAGGAGAAGAAGGAGAGGAGGACATCGAGGAAGAAGAAGAAGTCGAATAAGAAGAAGAAGAAGAAGTAGAAGAAGAAGAGGAAGAAGAAGTTAAAAAAGAAGAGGAAGAAGAAGCAGAAGTAGTAGAAGAAGAAGAAGAAAGATAATAGATTAATAAGCAAGGGATTAAGGATTAGGAATTAGGTACAAAGGATTAAGGATTAAGCATTGAAAAGGTAGGGATTTAGGGTAATGTGTTAGGGATAAGTATTTGGGATAAGGTTTAGGGATTAAGAATTAGAGAATAAGGATTTTGAAATAAGGATTAAGAATTAGAGATTAATGATTAAAGATTAAAGTTTAATGATTAAGAATTAACAACTAGATTAAGGATTAGAGATTAGGAGTTCGGGATTGAGTAATTTTAAGTATATTAGGGATTAGAGATTAGGGATTAGGCATTAGGTATTAGGGATTAAGGATTAAGGATTAAGGATTATGAATTAGGTGTTAGAGATTAGAGATTTGGGAAGAGGGATTTTGGACAAGTGATTAGAGATTATGGATATCAAGGGTTAGGGATTAGGAATTTGAGATTAGAGATTAAGAATTAAAGATTAATTGTTAGGGATTAGGT
The DNA here is from genome assembly GCA_023846275.1 of Vanilla planifolia. Classification (NCBI taxonomy): domain Eukaryota; kingdom Viridiplantae; phylum Streptophyta; class Magnoliopsida; order Asparagales; family Orchidaceae; genus Vanilla; species Vanilla planifolia. The sequence goes on from JAIUJO010000428.1 coordinate 294,282, forward strand.
AATAGGGATTATGTGTTAGGGTTTAAGGATTAGGGATTAAGTATTAAAGATCAGCGATGTATTAAAGATTAATAATTAAGGATGAGTTATTAGGGATTAGTGATTAATGATTTGGCATTAGGGATTAGAGATTTGTGATTAGTGATTAAAAATCAAGGATTATAGATTATAGAGGGTTGGATTAGAGATTTACATATTAGAAATTAAGGAGAGCGAGATTAGGGATTACGGATTACAGAATAGGTTTTGGGTTTAGTGATTACGTATTAAGGATTA
>JAIUJO010000542.1:0-2500 GCA_023846275.1 Vanilla planifolia
ATCATGAAGTTGAAAATGAACAAGAACATGGAGAAAAGGATGAAGAAGAAGAGGAAGAAGAGGAAGAGGAAGAAGAAGAAGAAGAACAAGAACAAGTTGTAGAAGAAAATGAAGACGAAGTAGAAGTGGTAGTAGTAGAAGGTCAAGAAGAAGAAGAAGAAGTAGAGAAGAAGATGAAGAAAAAGTTGAAGAAGATGAAGAAGAAGATGAAGAACAGGAGGAGGAAGAAGAAGAGGAAGGAGATTAAGAAGGCAAAGAAGAAGAACAACAAGAAAAAGTAGAAGAAGAAGAAGCGAAAGAAGAAGAAGAACAAGAAGGAGAGGAAGGAAAAGAAGAAGAAGAAGATGAAGTAGAAGAAGAAAAGGAAGATGAACAAGAAGAAGATGTAGAAGAAGAAGAAGATGAAGAAGAAGAAGGAATAAAAGAAGGAGAAGAAGTATAATTAGTAGAAGAAGAAGAGGAAGAAGAAGAAGATGAAGAAGATGACGAAGAGGAACTAGAAGTAAAAGCAGGAGAATAAGAAGAAGAAGAGAAGAAAAAGGAGAAGACGTAGAAGAAGAAGAAGAAGAAGAGGATGAAGAAGAAAAAGAAGAAGAAGAAGAACAAGAACAAGAAGAAGCAGAAGAAGAAGAAGAAGAAGAAGAAGAAGAAGAAGAAGAAGTAGAAGAAGAAGAAGAAGAAGAAGATGAAATCAAGAGGAAGAAGAAGAGGAAGAAGAAATGGAAGAAGAAAAAGAAGATGATGGTGATGAAGAAGAATAAGAATGACAAGAAGGAGAAGAAGAAGAAGAAGAAGAAGATGAAGAAGAAGTATAAGAAAAAGAAGAAAAGTAGTAGTAATCAAAGAAGAAGAACAAGAAGAAGAAGAATAACAACAATAGAATGTAGGTGAAAAAGAAGAAAGAGAAAAGGAAGATGATGAAGAAGAAGAAGAAGAAGAAGCAAAAGAAGTTGAAGAAAAATTTGAACTAGATGAAGACGAAGGAGAAGAAGAAGAAGAATATGAGGAACAAGTAGAAGAAGAAGATTAAGAAGATGTAGAGGAAGAAGAACAAGAAAAAGAAGAAGAAGAAGAAGAAGAAGAAGAACGAAAAGAAGATGGGGAACAAGAGGGAAATGAAAGAAGAAGAAGAAGAAGAAGATGGTGATGATGAAGAAGTAAAAGATGATGATGAAGATGAAAAAGATGGATAAGAAGAAGAACAAGATGAAAAGGATGAATGAGAAGAAGAAGAAGAAGTAGAAGAAGATGAAGAAGAAGTATTAGAAGGAGAAGAAGTAGGAGAAGGAGAAGAAGAAGAAGAAGAAGAAGAAGAAGAAGAAGAATAAGATATTGAAGAAGTAGTAGTAGTTATAGTAGTAATAGTAGTAGTAGTAGTAGAAGAAGAAGAAGAAGAAGAAGAAGACAAAGAAGAAATAGAAGAAGAAGAAGATGAAGAAGAAGAAGTAGATGATGACGAAGATGAAAATGAATAAGAAGATGGAGAAGAAGAAGATGAAGAAGAGGAAGAGGAAGAAGAAGAAGAACAAGAAGAAGATGTGGAAGAAAATGAAGAAGTAGAAGTGGTAGTAGTAGTAGGTGAAGAAGAAGAAGAAGATGAAGAAAAGAAGATGAAGAAAAAGTTGGAGAAGATGAAGAAAAAGATGAAGAAGAGGAGGAGGAAGAGGAAAAAGATTAAGAAGACAAAGATTAAGTACAAGAAAAGTAGAAGAAGAAGAACAAGAACAAGAATAAGGAAAAGCAGATCAAGAAGAAGAAGAAGAAGAAGAAGAAGAATAAAAAGAAGTAAAACAAGAAGATAAAGAAGAAGAAGACATCAAAGAAGAAGAAGAAGAAGAAGAAGAATAAGAGGAAAAAGAAGTAGAAGAAGAAGAAGAGAAAGAAAAAGATGATGTAGAAGAATAAGATGGAGAACAAGGAAAAGGAGAAGGGAGGAAGAAGAAGAAGGAGGGCAAAAAGTAGTAGAGGATGAAGACGAAGTGGAAGTAGAAGATGAAGAAGAAGAAGAAGAAGAAGAAGAAGCTAAAGGTGAAGAAGAAGAAGAGAAAAGATTAGAAGAAGATGAAAAGGTAGAAGAAGAGGAGAAAGAACAAGAAAAAGATTAACAAGAAGAAGAAGAAGAAGAAGAAGAAGAAGACAAAGAAGAAGAAAAGGGAGAAGAAGAAGAGGTAGAACAAGAAGAAGGAAAACAAGAAGAAGAAGGAGAAGAAAAAGAACAAGAATAAGAAGAAGAAGATGATGATGATGATGAAAAAGAAGAAGAAGTAAAAGAAGAAGAAGAAGTAAAAGAAGAAGAAGATGAAGAATATGAAGAATAAAAAGAATAAGAAGAAGAAGAAGATAAAGAAGAAAGATAGGAAGAAGAAGAAGAGGAAAAAGAAGAAGACAAAGAACAAAAACAAGAAGAATTATAAGAAGTTGAAGAAGAAGCAGAAGAAGAAGGAGAAGAAGAAGTGAAAGAAAAAGAAGAAGAAGAAGAAGAGAAAGATGAACAAGAAGA
>JAIUJO010000542.1:12500-15000 GCA_023846275.1 Vanilla planifolia
AGATGAAGAAGAATAAGAAGAACGAGGAGAAAAAGAAGAAGATGATGAAGAAGAAGAGGAAGAAGAAAAAGAAATCGTAGTAGTAAAAGAAGAAGAAGATTAAGAAGAAGTTGATGAACAAGAAGAAGGACAAGAAGAAGAAGAAGTGGGAAGAAGAAGAAGAAGAAGTAGAAGAATGTAACAAAGAAGAAGAAGAAGACAAAGAAGAAGAAGAACAGGAAGGAAAAGGAGAATAGGCAGAAGAAGAAGAAGAATAAGAAGAAGAAAAGGAAGGAAAACAAGAAGAAGGTTCATAAGGAAAAGAAGGAGAAGAAGAAGGGCAAGAACAAGAAGAAAATAAAGACGATGAAGAAGCAGAAGAAGAAGCTGAAGAAAAAGAAGAAGAAGAAGAAGAAGAAGAAGAAGAAGAAAAACAAGAAGACGATGAAGAAGAAATAGGAGAGGAAGATGAAGAGGAGGAAGAAGAAGAGGAGGAGGAGGAAGAAGAAGTGGAGGAGGAGGAAGAAGAAGAAAAGGAAGAAGAAGAACAAGAAGAAAAAGAAGAAGAAGAAGAAGAAGAGGAAGACAAAGAGGAAGAAGAAGAAGAAGAAGAAGAAGCAGAAGAAGAAGAAGAAGAAAAAGAAGAAGAAGATGATGATGATGATGAAGAAGAAGATGAAGAAGAGGAAGGAGAAGAACAAGGCGAAGAAGGAGAAGAAGTAGAAGAAGACGAAGAAGAAGAAGTAGCAGTAGTAGTAGTAGTAGAAGAAGAAGAAGAAGAAGAAGAAGAAGAAGGGAAGAAGAGGAAGAAGAAGAGGAAGAGGAAGAAAATGAAGAAGAAAAGGAGGGGGAAGAAGAAGAAGAATATTAAGAAGATGAAGAAGAAGAAGAAGAAGAAGACAAAGGAGAAGAAGAAGAAGAAGAAGAAGTAGAAGAAGAAGAAGAGAAAGAAGACAAATAATAATAAAAAGAAGAAGAAGATGAAGATGATTAGAAGAAGTAGAAGAAGAGGAAGAAGAAGAAGAAGAACAAGGTGATAAAATAGAAAGAGAAGAGGAAGAAGAACAAGATGAATAAAGAAAGAGAAAAATGATATAGTTATAGTAGTAGTAGGAAAAGAAGAAGAAGAAGAAGAAGAAGAAGGGGTAGAAGAAGAAGAAGAAGAGGAAGAGGAAGAAGCAAAAGAAGAAGATGAAAAAGAACTAAAAGAAGAAGAAGAAGAAGAAAAGACGAAGAAGGTGATGATGATTATGTTGGCGATAAAGAAGAAGAAGAAGAAGAAGAAGAAGGAGGAGAAGAAGAAGAAGAAGAAGGAGAAGAAGAAGAGGAAGAAGAAGAAGAAGAAGGCAAAGATGAAGAAGAAGATAATGATGATGGTGATTATGACGAGGGAGAAGAAGAAGAAGAAGATGAAAAAGAAGAAGAAGAAGAATAAAAGGAAGAAGAAGAAGAAGAAGAAGAAAAAGAAGAAGTTGAAGAAGAAGAGGAAGAAGAAGAAGAAGAAGAAGAAGAAGAAGAAGAAGGAGAAGAAGAAGAAGAAGAAGAAGAAGAGTAAGAAGAAGAGGAAGAAGAAGAAGAAGAAGAAGAAGACAAAGAAGAGGAAGAAGAAGAAGTTGGAGGAGGAGGAGGAGGATGAGGATGACATAAAGAGGAAGATGAAGAAGAAGAATAAGAAGAAGAAGAAGAAGAAGAAGAAGAGGAAAAAGAAGTAGTAGAACCAGAAGAAAAAGGAGAAAAAGAAGTAGTGGAAGAAAAAGAAGTGGAAGAAGAAGAAGAAGAAGAAGAAGTGGAAGGAGAAGGAGATGAAGAAGAAGAAGAGGAAGATGATGAAGAAAAGGATGATGATGATGAAGAAGGAATAGAAGAAGAAGAAGTGGAAGAAGTAGGAGACGAAGAAGAAAAAGAAGAAGAAGAACTAGAAGAAGAACTAGAAGAAGAAGAAGAAGAAGAAGAAGGGAAAAAGAAAACGAAGAAGAAGAAGAAGTAGAAGAAGGAGAAAAAGAAGAAGAAGAAGAAAAAGGAGAAGAAGAAGAAAAAGAAGGCAAAGAAGAATGGGGAAGAAGTAGAAGAAGAAGAAGAAGAAGGAAGAAGAAGACAAAAAAGAAGATGAAGAAGAGGAAGTAGAAGAAGAAGAAGAAGAAGAAGAAGAAGAAAAAGAAGAAGAACAAGACGAAGAAGAAGAAGAAGAACGAGAAAGAAAAGGAAGGAGGTGAAGAAAAAGAAGGAGAAGGAGAAGAAGAAGAAGAAGAAGAAGAAGAAGCGTAAGAAGAAGGAAAAGAAGAAGAAGATGATGATGAAGATTAAGATGAAAAAGGAGAAGAAGGGGAAAAAGAAGAAGAACAATGGAAGAAGAATAAGAATAAGAAGGAGATGAAGAAGAAGTAGAAGAAGGAGAAGAAGAAGAAGAGACAGAAGAAGAAGAAGAAGAAGAAGAAGAAGATTAAGAAGAAGAAGTTTAAGAAGAAGAAGAAGAAAAAGGAGAGAAGAAGAAGATGTTGAAGGAGAAGAAGAAGAAGTTGAA
>JAIUJO010000542.1:25000-30000 GCA_023846275.1 Vanilla planifolia
AAGAAGCAAAGGAAGAAGAAGAAGAAGAAGAAGAAGAAGAAGAAAAATAACAAGAAGTTGAAGAAGAAATATGAGAGGAAGATGAAGAGGAAGAAAAAGAAGAGGAGGAGGAGGAAGAAGAATAAGAAGTGAAAGAAGAGGAAGAAGAAGAAAAAGAAGAAGAAGATGAAGAAGAAGAAGATGAAGGAGAAGAAGAAGAAGATGATGAAGAAGAAGAGGAAGAAGAAGTGGAAGGAGAAGAAGAGGAAGAATAAGAAGAATTAGTAGAAGAATAAGAAGTAGAAAAAGAAGAAGAAGAAGAGGAAGAAGAAGGCAAAGAAGAAAAAGAAATAGTGGTTGTAGTAGAAGAAGAAGATGAAGAAGAAGATGGTGAACAAGAAGAAGGACAAGAAGAAGAAGAAGAAGAATGAGACAAAGAAGAAGAAGAAGAAGAAGAAGAAGAAGAAGAAGAAGAAAAAGAATAGGAAGGAAAAGAAGAATATGAAGAAGAAGAAGTGTAAGAAGAAGAAGAAGAAGAAGAAGAAAAAGAAGTAAAAAAAGAAGAATAAGGTTAAGAAGGAAAAGATGGAGAAGAAGATGGGGAAGAAGAAGAAGAAAAAAGATGAAGAAGAAGTAGAAGAAGAAGAAGAAGAAGAAGAAGAAGAAGTTGATGATGATGAAGAAGATGATTATGAAGATGAAGAAGAAGAAGAGGAAGAGGAAGAAGAAGAAGAAGAAAAACTTGATGAAGAAGATGAAGAAAGAAGAAGAAGAAGAAGAAGAAGAACAAGAATAAAAAGAAGAAGAGCAAGGGGATGAAGCAGAAGAAGAAGATGAAGAACATGAAAAATTAGAACTAGAAGAAGAACAACAATAAAAAGAAGAAGAAAAAGAAGAAGGAAAATAAAAATAAAAAGAAGAAGAAGAAGATTATGATGATTAAGAAGGAGGAGGAGGAGGAGAAGAAGCAGCAGCAAAAGAAGAGGAAGAAGAAGAAGAAGAAGAAGAAGAAGATGATGATGATGATGATGAAGAGGAAGATGAAGAAGAAGAGGAAAAAGAAGAAGAAGAGGAAAAGGAAGAAGAAGAAAAAGAAGAAGAAGAAGAAGAAGAAGATCTTGGAGAAGGAGAAGAAAAACACGAAGAAGAAGAAGAAGAAGAAGAAGAAGAAGAAGAAAATGAAGAAGAGGAAAAAGAAGAAGAAGAAGGAGAATAAGAATAAGAACGAAAAGAAAAAGAAGGAGGATGAGGAGAAGAAGAAGAAGAAGAAGCAGAGGGAAAAGAATAAGAAGACAAAGAAGAAGAAGAAGAAGAATAAGAAGAAGAAGAAGAAGAAAAGAAGAAGAAGAAGAAGGAGAAGATGATGGTAATGATGAAGAACAGGATGAAGAAGAACAAGAAGAAGAAAAAGAAGAAGAAGAAGAGGAAGAAGAGAAAGAAGAAGTGGAAGAAGAAGAAGACGAAGAAGAAGAGAAAGAAGGAGAAGAAGAAGTGGAAGAAGAAGAAGAAGAACTAGTAGAAGAATAGGAAGAAGAGGAAGAAGAATTGGAGGAAGAAGAAGAAGAAGAGAAAGATGGAGAAGAAAAAGTGGAAGAAGAAGAAGAGCAAGAGGAAGAAGAAATAGAAGGAGAAGAAGAAGAAGAAGAAGAAGAATATTATAAAGAAGAGAAGAAGAAGAAGGTTATAAACAAGAAGAAGAAGAAGAAGAAGAAGAAGTTGAAGAAGAGGAAGAAGAAGAAGAAGTTGAAGAAGAAGAAGTAGAAAAAGAAGAAGTAGAAGAAGAAGTAAAGGAAGAAGAGGAAGAAGGACAAGGAGAATGAGGAGGAGGAGGAGGAGATAAGGAGGAGGAAGAACAAGAAAAGAAAAAAAAGAAGAAGAAGAGGACGAAGAAGCTGAAGAAGAAGAACAACAACAACAACAGGAAGATGAAGTACCAGAAGAAAGAGAAGAAGAAGAAGGAGCAAAAGACGTAGAGGAAGAAGAAGAAGAAGAAGAAGAAGACGAAGGGAAGGATTAGAAGAAGAAGAAGAAGAAGGAGAAGAAGAAGAAGAAGAAGAAGAAAAAGGAGAAGAATATGATGACGAAGAAGAAGAAGAAGAAGAAGAAGAAAGTGATGAAGAAGAAAGAGAAGAAGAAGCAAAAGAGAACGAAGAAGAAGAAAAAAAGAAAAAAGAAGCAGCAAAAGAAGAAGAAGAAGAAGAAGAAGAAAAAGAAGAAGAAAAACACGAAGAAGAAGCGAAAGAAGAAGAAGAAGAAGAAGAAGAAGAAGATGAGGAAAAAAGAAGAAGAAGAAGGAGAATAAGAATAAGAACGACAAGAAAAAGAAGGAGGACGAGGAGAAGAAGAAGAATAAGAAGAAGCAGAAGAAGAAGAAGAAGCAGAGTGCAAAGAATAAGAAGAAGAAGAAGAAGAAAAGAAGAAGAAGAAGAAGGAGAAGATGATGGTAATGATGAAGAAGAACACGATGAAGAAGAAGAAGAAGAAGGAAAAGGAGAAGAAGAGGAAGAAGAGGAAGAAGCAGTGGAAGAAGAAGAAGAAGAACTAGCAAAAGAATATAAAGAAGAAGAAGAAGAATTGGAGGAAGAAGAAGAGGAGGAGAAAGATAGAGAAGGAGAAGTGGAAGAAGAAGAAGAAGAGCAAGAGGAAGAAGAAATAAAAGGAGAAGAAGAAGAAGAAGAAGAAGAAAAAAAAAGGAGAAAAAGAAGTAGAGGAAGAAGAAGAAGAAGAGGAAGAAGAAGAAGAAGAAGAAGACGAAGAGGAGGAAGAAGAAGAAGAAGAAGAAGGAGAAGAACATGATGACAAAGAAGAAGAAGAAGAAGAAGAAGAAGAAGATGAAGAAGAAAGAAAAGAAGTTGAAGAGGAAGAAGAAGAAGACAAACAAGAAAAAGAAAAAACATAAGAAGAAGAAGAAGAAGATGATGATGATGATGACAATGATGTAGAAGAGGAAGAAGAAGATGAAGAAGAAGAAGAAAAAGATGTTGAAGAAGAAGAACAAGTAGAAGAAGAGAAAAAATAAGAAGAAGAAGAAGAAGAAGAAGAGCTTGAAGAAGAAGAGGAGGAAGATGGAGAAGAAGAAGAAGAAGATGGAGAAGAAGAAGAAGAAGAAGATGAACAAGAACAAGAAAAAGAAGAAAAAAATTAGAAGAAGAAGAAGACGAAGAAAAAGAAGAAGAAGGAGAAGAAGAAGAAGAAGAAGAAGAAGAAGTTGAAGAAGAAGGAGAAGAAGATGAAGTAGAAGAAGAAGAAAAAGAAGAAGAAGAAGAAGAGGAAGAAGAAGAAGAAGAAGGTGAAGAAGAAGAAGAAGAAGATAAGAAGTTGAAGAAGAAGAAGAGGTAGAAGAAGAAGAAGAAGAAGAATAAGATGTAGGAGGAGGAGATAAAGAGGAAGAAGAAGAGGAAGATGAAGAAGAAGAGTAGGAAGAAGAATAAGAAGTAGTAAAAGAAAAAGAAGAAAAATAAGAAGAAGATGAAGAGGAAAAAGAAGAAGAAGAAGAAGTAGAAAAAGAATAGGAGGAGGTGGAAGATGGCGAAGAAGATGATGATGAAGAAGAAGAGGGATAAGAAGAAGAAGATTATGAACAGGAAGACGAAGAACAAGAAGAAGATGAGGAAGAAGAATGAAACAAAGAAGAAGAACAGGAAGAAGAAGAAGAAAAAGAGGAAGATGAAGAAGAACAGGACGAATAAGAAGAAGAAGAAGAAGAAGAAGAAGAAGGAGAACAAAAAAGGAGGAGAAGAAGAAAAAGAAGAAGAAGAGGAAGAAGAAAAAGAAGAAGCAGAAGAAGAAGAAGAAGAAGAAGAAGAAGAGACTGATGGAGAACAAGAGGAAGAAGAAGAACAAGAACATGAGGAATTTGGAGAAGAAAAGAAAGAAGAAGTAGTAGTAGAAGAAGAAGAAGTAGATTATGAAGAGGAAAGAGAAGAAGAAGAAGAAGAATAAGAAGAAGAAGAAGAAGAAGTTGAAGAGAAAGAAGAAGAAGACGAAGGAGGAGGAGATGAAAAAGAAGAAGATGTAGAAGAAGAAAGAGAAGAAGATGAAGGTCATGACGTAGAAGAAGTGGAAAAAGAAGAAGAAGAAGAAGGAGAAGATGAAGAATTAGTGGAGGAGGAGGACATGAAGTGGACGAAGAAGAAGTTGAAGAAGAAGAGAAAAAGAAGAAGAAGAAGAAGATGATGAAGAAGAAGAGGAAGAAGAAGCAGAAGACAACGGAGAAGACTAAGAAGAGGAAGATGAAGAAGGAGAAAAAGAAGAAGAAGAAGAAAAAAGAAGAAAAAGAAGAAAAAGAAGAAGAAGAAGTAGTAGAAGAAAAAGAAGTAGAAGATAAAGAAGATGATGAAGATAAAGAAAAAGAAGAAGAAGATGTAGAAGAAGAAGAACAAGAAGAAAAAAATTAGATGATGAAGAAGAAGAAGAAGAAGACAGAGAAGATGAAGAAGAAGAAGAAGGAGAACAAAAAGAAGAAGTATTAGAAGGAGATGATTATGAAGGAGAAGAATAAGAAGAAGAAGAAGAAGAAGAAGAAGAACAAGTAGACGTAGAAGAAGAAGAAGTTGAAGAAGAAGAGGAAGAAGAAGAATAACAGGAAGAAGAAGAAGTGGTAGAGGTGGAGGAGGTGGAGGAGGAGGAAGAAGAAGAAGAAGAAGAAGTTAAAGAAGATGGAGAAGAGTTAGAAGAAGAAGAAGTAGATGAAGTAGAAGAAGAAGAAGAAGAAGAAGAAGAAATAGAAGAAGAAGAATTAGAGGAAGAAGAAGTTGAAGAAGAAGAAGAAGAAGAAAATGAAGAAGAAGAAGACGAAGAAGAAGATGAAGAGGATGATGATGAAGACGAAGAAGAAAAGATGAAGAAGAAGAATATGAAGAAGATGAAGAAGAAGAAGAAGAAGGTGAAGAAGAAGAAGAAGAAGATGAAGATGTTAAAGAAGAAGAAGAAGATGAAGTAAAAGAAGAAGAAGAAGGCGAAGAATAAGATGGAGTAGGAATAGATAAAAAGGAAGAGGAAGAAGAAGAAGAAGATGAGGA
>JAIUJO010000542.1:47500-52500 GCA_023846275.1 Vanilla planifolia
GAAGAAGAGGAAGAAGAAGAAGAAGAAGAAGGAAAGGAGAAGAAGAAGAGAAGAAGAAGAAGAAGAAGAGGAAGAAGAAGAATAGGAAGAAGAAGTAGTAGAAGAAGAAGAAGAGTAAGAATAGGAAGAAGAAAAAGAAGAAGAAGAAGCACAACAAGAAGGAGAAGGAGAGGAAGAAGAAGTAGAAGAAGAAGAAGAAGAAGAAGATTAAGAAGAAGAAGAAGTGGAAGAAGTAAAAGAAGAAGAAGAAGAAGAAGAAGAATTAATAGAAGAAGAAGAACAAGAAGAAGAAGGACGAGAACAAGAAAAAGAAGAAGAAAAGAAGAAGAAGAAGAAGATGAAGAACAAGGCGAAGAAGTAGAAGAAGAAGAAGAAGAAGAAGAATATTATGATGATGATGATGATAAAGAGGAAGAAGAAAGATAGGAATACTAAAAATAATAACAATAATAATAATAATAATAATAATAATAATAATAATAATAATAATAATAATAATAAGGAGGAGGAGAAGGTGCAGAAGAAGAAGAAGAAGAAGAAGAATAAGAAGAAGTAGAAGGAGATGAAAAATAAGAAGTAGAACAAGAAGTAGAAGAAATAGAAGTAGAAGAAGAAGAAAAAGAAGTAGAAGAAGAAGGAGAAGATGAAGAAAAACGAGAAGAAGAAAAAGAAGAAGGAAAATAAGAAGGAGAAGTAGAAGAAGATTATGATTGGGAAGAAGAAGAACAAGGAGAGGCAGAAGCAGAAGAAGAAGAAGAAGAAGAAGAGGAAGAAGAAGAAGAAGAGTAAGAAAAAGAAGAAAAGGAAGAAAAAAGATGAAGAAGAGGAAGAAAAAGAGGAGGAAGAAGATGAAGAGGAAGAATAAGAAGAAGAAGAAGAAGACAAAGAGGTAGAAGAAGAAGAAGAAAAAGAAACAGAAGAAGAAGAAGAAGAAGAAGTAGAAGAAGCAGAAGCAGAAGAAGAAGTAAAAGAAGCAGAAGCAGATGAAGAAGAAGAAGAAGAAGAAGAAGAGGAAGAAGAAGAAGAAGAAGGGAAGAAAAAGAAGAAGAGGGAACAAAAGATGAAGAAAAGGAAGAAGAATAGGAGGAAGAAGAAGAAGAGGAGGAGGAAGAAGAAGAAGAAGAAGAAGAAGAAGAAGAAGAAGAAGAAGAAGAAGAGGAAGAAGATGATGAAGATGAAGAAGAAGAAGCAAAAGAAGAAGAAGAAGAAGAAGAAGAAGAAGGAGAAGAAGAAGGAGAAGAAGAGAAGGAGAAGAAGAAGAAGGAGGAGGAGAAGAAGGAGGAGGAGAAGAAGGAGGAGAAGAAGAAGAAAGAGTAGAAGTAGTAGAAGGACGAGAAGTAAAACAAGAAGGAGAAGAAGAAGAAGTATAAGAACAAGAAGAAGAAGGAGGAGGAGAAGAAGAAGAAGAAGAAAAAGAAGAAGAAGAAGAAGAAGAAGAGTTACAAAAAGACGAGGAAGGAGGAGAATAAGAAGAAGAAAAGGAACAATATTAAGATAAAGGAGAAGAAGAAGAAGAAGAAGAAGAAGGAGAAAAAGAAGAAGAAAAAGAAGAAGAAGAAGAAGAAAAAGAAGAAGAAGAACAAGAAGAACAAAAAAGAAGAGAAAGAAGAAGAAGAAGAAGCAAAGGAAGAAGATTAAGAAGAAGAAGAAGAAGAAGAAGAAAAAGAAGATGATGTTGAAAAAAAAGAAGAGAAGGAAGAGGAAGAAGAAGAATAAAAAGAACAAGATTAAGAAGAAGAAGAAGAAGAAGAAGAAGAAGACGAAGAAGAAGAAGAAGAAGAAGAACAATTGGAAGAAGAAGAAGAAAAAAAAGAAGAGGAAGAAGATGAAGAAGGAGAAGAACAAGAAGTGGAAGAAGAAGAAGAAGAAGAAGAAGGAGATGAAAAAGTAGAAAAGGAAGATTGAGAAGGGGAAGAAGAAGAAGAAAACGAAGAAGATGTAGAGGAAGAAAATGAAGAAGAAGCAGAAGGTGGAGGAGAAGTTGAAGAAGAAGAAGAGGAAAAAAAAGAAAAAGAATAAGAAGAAGATGATGAAGAAGAAGCAAAGGGAGAAGGAGAAGGATGAGAAGATGAAGAAGAAGAAAAGGTAGAAGAAGAAGGATAAGAGAAAGAGGAAGAAAAAGAAGTAGTAGTAGTAGAAGAAGAAGAAGAAGAGAAAGAAAAAGAAGAAGAAGAAGAAGGAAATGGAGAATTAGAACAAGGAGAAAAAGAACAAGATTATGATTGTGATGAAGAACAAGAAGAAGTGAAAGAAGAAGAAGAGGAAGATGAAGATGAAGAAAAAGAAGAAAGAGAAGAAGAGGTACAAGAAGAAGAAGAAGAAGAAAAAGAAGAATAAGAAGAGGAAGTAGAAGAAGAAGAAGAAGAAGCAGAGGCAAAGGGAGGAGAAGATGAAGAAGAAGAAGAGGAGGAAGAAGAAGAAGAAGAAGAAGAAGAAGCAGAGGCAAAGGGAGGAGAAGATGAAGAAGAAGAAGAGGAGGAAGAAGAAGAAGAAGAAGAAGAAGAAGGATAAGAAGAAGAAGAAGAAGAAGAAGAAGAAAAAGAAGAATAAGAAGAAGAAGCAGAAGAAGACGAAGAAGATGAAGAAGAAAAAGAAGAGCAGGAAGAAGGAGAGGAAGAGAAAGAAGAATAAGAAGAAGAAGAAGAAGTTGAAGAAGAAGAAGAAGAGAAGATATAACAACCTTACTTTTTCTTTGCTTTATTTTTGGAAGAGCTATTTGAGACGAGTCTAACGGTGTTTAGTTTGTAATTTTTTGAGTTCTAAGGAATTAATTATCAATTTTTAAAGATTTGGATAGATTTGTAATGTTGAAGATATATGTGTAATTTTGTAAATGTCGGTATAGTTCAATTCATTTTGGCGGAAGGTATATTTGTAATTTTAAAGTTGTTGGATATGCTGGGTAGATATCCAATTTTAGGAATTTTGGTGTAGGTTAGTTCTCAGGGGAGAGGATATTTGTGTAAATAAAAAGTTGGGAAGGGGTGTTATACATGGCAAGCCGATTTCGACCGCGTTATAAAAGTCGAAGCAGGGTGCGTTTTAAAAGCATTTCTGAAAGAACACCGACTGCGGGGAGGTTGCCGGAATGCGAGGGCGAGATTTTTGACAACTGCCGTCCTGCTCAGTGTGGTTCTGACACGCTACAGTACGGCCGGCGAGGATTTCCTTGAATTGTGGCATGCGACGGTGACGGCCGGTGAAGATTTCCATAAGGTAAGAAATAATTTATTCGTCGTCAGGGTTATGTAAGTTTTTTGGTGAGCGGCAGAAGTCGAGCTGTAATCGACCGGTTCAGTGCGTGAATCGGCCAGTCCTGCTACGACGAAATATTTTGGTTCCGCCGGATGCACAGGAGAGAGAGAGAGGTGAACTGGTCTAGGTTTTGGACCGGGTCGTGGGAAATCAACAAGAACAAATACCCAAAATTAAGGATTCGGGATTTTGGCTATTTGGGAAAGCTTTTAAAAAGCGGGAGTTTTGGCTGTTTGGGTTTTTTGGCTATTTGGGAAAGCTTTTAGAAAGCAGAATTTTTAATTGTTTGGGAATGATTTTTAGAAAGCAATAAGCATATTTTAACTTGATTATGTTTGCATTTATGGGCTTGTAGGACATCAAGGTAAATTAGAAGTGGGCAAGAAAATTTGGTACAACAAATCCAGGTAGATAAATTTCTAACCCTTTGATGTAGCACAATATTATATGTTTTTACATGCTTTTGTTACTGTTATAGTATTTTGATTGTTGCATATGTTGTTTATGCCATAAAAAGGAAGAAACACTATGGTGTGGATTGCTTATGCATTTGCATAAAAATTGAAAATGAAGAAATAACATGGTATGATAATGAAATAAAAAGGAAGAAACAACATGGAAAGAAAGATATTTTGATATGACATAATTGTTTGGAATTATGGTTGGAAATGGTAGAAAAATGGATTCCCAGAGAACATTATCCTCACCACTAGGCCCAGCATGTGTTGTAGGGTATCAATCTTCGGATCGGATATCTGCCTAATGTTTACACTAGGCCCTGCGTGTGTGGTAGGGTATCGATCTTCATATCAGATATCTGCCTGGTATTATGTGATATGACTCCATGATGATTTACACCAGCCCTAGCATGTGTTGCAAGGTATGGTACCATACCTGTAATGTGGCATTAGGCCCAACATGTGTTTTAGGGTATCGATCTTCGGATCAGATATCTGCCTAGTGTTGTGTTTGGTTGGATGTTGGCTGGAGGACATTTTATTGATGATGATTGGATCTAGAGGATAATGCGTCAAAGGGAATTGGGCCCGATAATAACACACTATATCAGGAACTGGCATTTCTTTCGTGGCTTTTCTTCTAGCATTATATATAACATCTGGTATGGTTTTATCTTTATGCATATGATTCATCTTTACTATTCATGGTAATTTGATATCTCTTTTTCATAATTGGTTAGAAATTGTGATTTATCTACTGAGATATGTAAAATTTCATTTAGTGCTTACATCACAGGTCATGAAACCACTGCACCGAGAGCTGGAAAAGATGATGCTACAAGAGAGCCCTTTGCACGAGATGTGTGAGAAAGGGGAGGGCTTGGTGTGATTAAATTTAAAAAAAACATTTTCTTGTTCATGTACTTTGGATTTTAGAGTTGGGGTTTGTCTTATTGTCGGGTCCCCACCTTGGATTTTGTTATTTGTCCTCACGATGTTGTATCTCGCGACTCTGATGATAACTTTGTTATATAGTAGTGCTTGATGTAGGTGGAGGCTTCACAGAAGAAGAAGGAGAAGAAGAAGATGAAGTAGAAGAAGTAGAAGACAAAGAAAAAGAAGTCAAAGAGGTAGATGAAGAAGAAGAAGAAGAAGAAGAAGAGGAAGAAGAAGAAGAAGAAGAAGATGATGATGATGATGATGTTGACAAAAAGGATGAAGAAAATGTGGAAAAAGAAGAAGAAAAGGACTAAGAAGAAGATGAAGAAGAAGAAGAAAAAGAATAAG
>JAIUJO010000542.1:70000-72500 GCA_023846275.1 Vanilla planifolia
GAGAAGGAGAAGGAGAAGGATGAGAAGATGAAGAAGAAGAAAAGATAGAAGAAGAAGGATAAGAGAAAGAGGAAGAAAAAGAAGTAGTAGTAGTAGAAGAAGAAGAAGAAGAGAAAGAAAAAGAAGAAGAATAAGAAGAAGAAGGAAAAGGAGAATTAGAACAAGGAGAAAAAGAACAAGATTATGATTATGATGAAGAACAAGAAGAAGTGGAAGAAGAAGAAGAAAAAGAAGAGGAAGATGAAGATGAAGAAAAAGAAGAGAAGAGGTACAAGAAGAAGAAGAAGAAGAAAAAAGAAGAATAAGAAGAGGAAGTAGAAGAAGAAGAAGAAGAAGCAGAGGCAAAGGGAGGAGAAGATGAAGAAGAAGAGGAGGAGGAAGAAGAAGAAGAAGAAGAAGGATAAGAAGAAGAAGAAGAATAAGAAGAAGAAGAAAAAGAAGAATAAGAAGAAGAAGCAGAAGAAGACGAAGAAGATGAAGGAAAAAGAAGAGCAGGAAGAAGGAGAGGAAGAGGAAGAAGAAGAAGAAGAAAAAGAAGAAGAAGAAGTTGAAGAAGAAGAAGAAGAGGGAGAAAGAGAAGGCAGAGGAGAAGAAGAAGAAGAAGAGAAGATATAACAACCTTACTTTTTCTTTGCTTTGTTTTTGAAAGAGCTCTTTGAGACGAGTCTAACGGTGTTTAGTTTGTAATTTTTTTAGTTCTGTTTGTAATTTTTTTAGTTCTAAGGAATTAATTATTAATTTTTAAAGATTTGGATAGATTTGTAATGTTGAAGATATATGTGTAATTTTGTAAATGTCGGTATAGTTCAATTCATTTTGGCAGAAGGTATATTTGTAATTTTAAAGTTGTTGGCTACGCTGGGTAGATATGCAATTTTAGGAATTTTGGTGTAGGTTATTTCTCATGGCAGAGGATATTTGTGTAAATAAAAAGTTGGGAAGGGGTGTTATGCGAAAATGCGGTTCTTGGCAAGTCGATTTCGGCCGCGTTATAAAAGCCGAAGCAGGGTGCATCTTTAAAAGCATTTCTGAAAGAACACCGACTGCGGGGAGGTGGCCGGAGTGTGAGGACGAGATTTTCGACGACTGTCGTCGTGCTCAGTGTGGTTCCAACACGCTACAGTAACGGCCGGCGAGGATTTCCTTGAATTCTGGCATGCGACGGTGACGGCCGGTGAAGATTTCCATAAGGTAAGAAATAATTTATTCGTCGTCAGGGTTATGTAAGTTTTTCGGTGAGCGGCAGAAGTCGAGCTGTAATCGACCGGTTCAGTGCGTGAATCGGCCAGTCCTGCTACGACGAAATATTTTGGTTCCGCCGGACGCACAGGAGAGAGAGAGGTGAACGTGTCTAGGTTTTGGACCGGGTCGTGGGAAATCAACAAGAACAAATACCCAAAATTAAGGATTCGGGATTTTGGCTATTTGGGAAAGCTTTTAAAAAGCGGGAGTTTTGGCTGTTTGGGGTTTTGGCTATTTGGGAAAGCTTTTAGAAAGCAGAACTTTTAATTGTTTGGGAATGATTTTTAGAAAGCAATAAGCATATTTTAACTTGATTATGTTTGCATTTATGGGCTTGTAGGACATCAAGGTAAATTATAAGTGGGCAAGAAAATTTGGTACAACAAATCCAGGTAGATAAATTTCTAACCCTTTGATGTAGCACAATATTATATGTTTTTACATACTTTTGTTACTGTTATAGTATTTTGATTGTTGCATATGTTGTTTATGCCATAAAAAGGAAGAAACACTATGGTGTGGATTGCTTATGCATTTGCATAAAAATTGAAAATGATGAAATAACATGGTATGATAATGAAATAAAAAGGAAGAAACAACATGGAAAGAAAGATATTTTGATATGACATAATTGTTTGGAATTATGGTTGGAAATGGTAGAAAAATGGATTCCCAGAGAACATTATCCTCACCACTAGGCCCAGCATGTGTTGTAGGGTATCAATCTTCGGATCGGATATCTGCCTAATGTTTACACTAGGCCCTGCGTGTGTGGTAGGGTATCGATCTTCATATCAGATATCTGCCTGGTATTATGTGATATGACTCCATGATGATTTACACCAGCCCTAGCATGTGTTGCAAGGTATGGTACCATACCTGTAATGTGGCATTAGGCCCAACATGTGTTTTAAGGTATCGATCTTCGGATCAGATATCTGCATAGTGTTGTGTTTGGTTGGATGTTGGCTGGAGGTCATTTTATTGATGATGATTGGATCTAGAGGATAATGCGTCAAAGGGAATTGGGCCCGATAATAACACACTATATAAGGAACTGGCATTTCTTTCGTGGCTTTTCTTCTAGCATTATATATGACATCTGGTATGGTTTTATCTTTATGCATATGATTCATCTTTACTATTCATGGTAATTTGATATCTCTTTTTCATAATTGGTTAGAAATTGTGATTTATCTACTGAGATATGTAAAATTTCATTTAGTGCTTACATCACAGGTCATGAAACCACTACACC
>JAIUJO010000542.1:97500-102500 GCA_023846275.1 Vanilla planifolia
AAGAAGAAGAAGAACAGAAATTAGAGGAAGAAGAAGAAGGGGAAGAAGAACTAGAAGAGGATGAAGAGTAAGAAGAAGAAGAATAGGAGGACGAAGAAGGTGAAGAAGAAGAAGAAAAAGATGAAGAAGAAGAAGAAGATTATGATTATGAAGTACAAGAGGAAGAAGAAGAAGAGGAAGAAGAAGAAGATGAAGAAGATGAAGAGAAGAAGAAGATAAAGAAGAATAAGAAGAAGAAGAAGAAGATGATGTAGTGGAATAAAAGGAATATTATGCTAAAGTCGAAGAAAAAGAAGAAGAAGAAGAACAAAATAAAGAAGAAGAAGAACAAGAAGAAGTTGAAGAAGAAGAAGAAAAAAGAGTAGAAGGTGAAGAAGAAGAAAAAGAAATTGAAGTAGAATAAGAAGAAGAAGAAGAATATGAAGGAGAAGAAGAAGATGATGATGAAGAATAATATGTAGAAGAAGTAGAATAAGAAGTCCAAGAAGAAGAAGAAGAAGAAGAAGAAGAAGAAGGAAAAAAAGAAGGCGAACAAATAGAAGAAGAAGGAGAAGAAGAAGAAGAAGAAGAAGAAGAAGAAGAAGGATAAAAAGAAGGAGAGGAAGAAGAAGATTATAATTATGAAGAAGAAGATGAAGTAGAGGAAGAAGAAGAAGAAGTAGAAGAAGAAGTTGAACAACAATAAGAACTAGAACGAGAAGTAGAAGAGAAGAAGAAGAAGAAGAAGAAGAAGAAGAAGAAAAAGATGAAGTGGAAGAGGAAGAAGGAAAAGATGAAGTGGAAGAAGAAGAAGAAAATGAAGATAATGAAGTAGTATTAGAAGAAGAAAAAGAAAAAGACGAAGTAGAAGAAGAAGAAGAAAAAGAATAAGAAGAATATGAAATTAAAGAAGAAGAAGAGGAAGAAGAAAAAGGAGAAGAAGAAGAAGAAGGAGAACAAGAGGAAGAAGAAGATGAAGAAGAAGGATAGGAAGGAGTAGGAGGAGGAGGAGGAGAAGAAGAAGATGAAGAAGAAGAAGAAGAAGAAGAAGATGAAGTAGAAGACGAAGAGGAAGAAGAATCAGGAGAGGAAGGAGAGGAAGAGGAGGAAGAAGAAGAGGAAGAAGAAGAAGAAGAAGAAGAAGAAGTATATGGAGAAGTAGAAGAAGAAGACGAGGAAGAAGAAGAAGAAGAAGAAGAATAGAAATTAGAAGAGGAAGAAGAAAGAAGAAAGAATAAAGAAGAAAAAAGAAAAAAGAAAGGAGAAGAAAAGAAGAAGAAGAAGAAGAAGAAAAAGAAGGAAGAAGAAAAACAAGAAAGAAGAAGAAGAATGATGAAGAGGAAGGAAGAAGTAAAAGAAGAAGAAGAAGAAGAAGAAGAATAAGAAGAAGAAAGAAGAAAATAGAAGAAAAAGAAGAAGAAAGAAGAGGAAGAAGATAGAAGAAGAAGAAGAAAGAAGAAAAAAAAAGGAGAAGATGAATGAAATTGAAGTGGAAAGAAGAATAAGAAAGAAAAAGAGGACGAAATTAAAAGAAGAAGAATAAGAAGAACAAAGAAGAAGAATAAAGAAAAAAAAAACAAAGAAAAAGCAAGAAGAAGATGAAGAAGATGATGAAGAAGATGATGAAGAAGAAGAAGAACAAGAATAAGAATAAGAAGAAGAAGAAGAACAATGAGAAGAAGAACTAGAAGAAGAAAAAGAAGTTGATGATGATGAAGAAGAAGAAGAAGAAGAAGCAGAAGAAGAAAATGAAGAAAAAGAAGAAGATGAAGTAATGGAAGAAGGAGAACATGAAGAACAAGAAGGAGAGAATTATGATGAGAAATAAGAAGGAGATGAAGTAGAAGAAGACAAAGAAAAGAAGAAGAAGAAGAAGAAGAAAAATAAGAAGAAGAAGAAAAATAAGAAGAAGAAGAAGAGGAAGAAATATAAGAAGAAGAAGAAGATGATGTTGAAGATGATGATGAAGAAGAAGAAAAGGAAAAAGATCAAGAAGAAGAAGAAAAGAAGAAGAAGAAGAAGAAATAGTAGAAGAAGAAGAAGAAGAGGATAAAGAAAATGAAGAAGATCTAGAAACACAAGTAGAAGAGGAAGAAGAAAATGAAGAAGAAGAAGTACAACAAGATGAAGATGAAAAAGAAGAGGAAGAAGACGAAGAAAAAGATGAAGAGGAAGAAGAAGAAAATCGTGGAGAAGAATAAGAAGAAGAAGAAGAAGAAGAAAAAGAAGAAGAAAAAGAAAATATTGAGAAGAAGAAGAAGAAGAAGAAGAGGAAGAAGATGAGAAAGAAGAAGAAAAAGAAGAAGAAGATCGGGAGGAAGAATAAGTAGAAGAAGAAAAGAAGAAGAAGAAGAAAAGAAGAAGACAAAGAGGAAGAAGAAGAAATAGAAGAGGAGGAAGAAGAGGAAGAAAAAAAAGATGAAGAAGAAGAGGAAGAAGAAGAAAAAAAAGAAGAGGAAGAGGAAGAAGATCAAGAAGAAGAAGAAGAAGAAGAAGAAGAAGAAAAAAATGCAAGAGAAAGAAGAAGAAGTAGAAGAAGAAGAACAACAAGAACAAGAAGAGGAAGATGAACAAGAACAAGGAGAAGAATAAGAAGAAGAAGAAGAAGTAAAAGAAGAAGAAGAAGAAAAAGAAGAGAAAGAGGAAGAAGAATGAGAAAAAGAAGAAGAAGAAGAAGAAGAAGAAAAAGGTTAGAAATAAGAAGAGGAAGAAGAAGAAGAAAAAGACGAAGAAGAAGGAGAAGAAGAAGAAGAAGAAGAAAAAGTAAAAGAAGAAGAAAAAGAAGAAGAAGAAGTTGGAGAAAAATAAGAAGAAGAAGAAGAAGAAGAAGAGGAAGAAAAAGAAGGAGGAGAAGAAACTGAAGAAGAAGAAGATGAAAAATTGGAAGAGGAGGAAGAAGAAGGAGGAGAAGAAGAAGATGAAGAAGAAGAAGAAGCAGAAGAAGAAGAAGAAGAAGAAGAAGAAGAAGAAGAAGAAAAATGAAAGAGAAGAAGAAGAAGATGAAGATATAAAAGAAGAAAAATATGTGAAAAAAGAGGAAGAGGAAGAAGAAGAAGATGATGATGATGATGAAGAGAAGGAAGAAGAACAAGATGAAGATGGAAAAAATGAAGAAGTTGAAGAAGAAGAAGATGAAGATGAAAGAGGAAGAAGAAGAAGATGATGAAGAAGAAGAAGAGGAAGAAGGAGAAGAAGAAGAAGAAGAAGAAGAAGAAGAAGAAGAAGAAAGAGAAGAAAAAGAAGAAGGCAAAGAAGAAGAAAAATAAGAAGAAGAAGAAAAACAAGAAGAAGAAGAAGAAGAAGAATTAGAGAATGAGGAGGAACAAGAAGAAGAAAAGGAACAAGAAGAAGACGAAGAGGAAGAAGAAGTAGAAGAAGAACAAGAAGAAGAAGAAGAAAAACAAGACGAAGAAGAAAAAGAAGAATAAGAAGATGTAGTAGTAGTAAAAGTAGATGAAGAAGAGCAAGAGGAAGAAGAAGATGATGAAGAAGAAGAGTAAGAATAAGAAGAAGAAGAAGAAGAATTGGAAGAGGAAGGAGAAGAAGAAGAAGAAGAAGAAGAAGAAGAAGAAGGGGAAGAAGAAAAAGAAGAAGAAGAAGAAGATGAAGGTGAAGAAGAACAAAAGAAGAATAATAAGAAGAAGAAGAAGAAGAAGAAGAGGTAGAAGAAGAAGAAGAGGAAGAGGAAGAAGAAGAAGATTAAGACGAAGAAGAAGCAATAGAAGAAGAAGAAGAGAGGAAGAAAAAGAAGACGAAGGAGAAGAAGATGGAGAAGAAGAAGAAGAAGAAGAAGAAGTAGGAGAAGAAGAAGGGGAAGAAGGAGAAGAAGAAGAAGGAGAAGTTCTAGAAAAAGAAAAAGGAGAAGAAGAATAAGAATAAGAAGAAGAAAATGAAGTAGAAGAAAAAAAGTAGTAGTTGTAGTAGACCAAGAAAGAGAAAAAGAAGAAGATTATGATTATGAAGAAGAAGAAGGAGATGAAGAAGATTATGATTATGAAGAAGAAGGAGAAGAAGAAGAAAAAGAAGAAGATGAAGAAGAAGAAAAAGAAGAAGATGATGAGGAAAAAGAAGAAAAAGGAGAACAAGATGAAGAAGAAGCAGAAGAAGAAGAAGAAGAAAAGAAGAAGAAGAAGAAGAAGATGATGAAGAGGAAGAAGAAGAAGAAGAAAAAGAAGAAAAGGAAGAAGGAGGAGAAGAAGAAGATGGCGAAGGAGTAGAAGAAGAAGAAGAAGAAGAAGAAGGGGAAGAAGAAGAAGATGAAGTTGAAGTAGAACATAGAGAAAAAAAAGAAGAAGATGAAGAGGAAGAAGAAGAAGAAGAAGAAGAAGAACTTGAAGAAAAAGTAGTAATAGTAGTAGAACAAGAAGGAGAAAAAGAAGAAGATTATGATTATGAAGAAGAAGAGAAGATGAAGAAGAAAAAGAAGAAGATGAAGAAGAAGAAAAAGAAGAAGATGAAGAAGAAGTAGAAAAAGAAGAATAAGAGGAACAAGAAGAAGAAGAGGAAGAAGAAAATTTAGAAGAAGAAGAAGAAGAATTTGAAAAAGAGGACGAAGAAGAAGAAGAAGAGGCTAAGAAGAAGGAGAAAAAGGAAGAATAATATGAAGAAGAAGAAGAAGAAGAAGTGGTGGAAGAAGAAGAAGAAGAAGAAGAAGAAGAAGATGACAAAGAAGAAGAGGCAGAGGAAGAAGAAGAAGAAAATGAAGAAGAAGAAGTAGAAGAAGAAGAAGTTGAAGAAGAAGAAGTGGAACCAAAATTGGAAGAGAAAGAAGAAGTAGAAGAAGTAGAAGAAGAAGAGGAAGAAGAGGAAAAAGAAGAAGAAAAAGAAGAAGAAGAAGAAGAAGATGAAGAAGAAGAAAAAGGGAGAAGAGGAAGAAGAAAAAAAAGAAGAAGAAGAAAAAGAGGAGGAAGAAGAATAAGAAGTAGTAGTAGTTGTAGAAGAAGAATAACAAGAAGAAGAAGACGAAGAAGTAGAAGAAGAAGTAGAAGAAAAAGAAAAAGAATTAGAAGAAAAAGAAAATG
>JAIUJO010000542.1:122500-125000 GCA_023846275.1 Vanilla planifolia
AGAAGAAGCAGTAGAAGAAGAAGAAGAAGAGTAAGAAGAAGAAGAGGAAGAATAAGAAGAAGAAGAAGAAGAAGATGAAGGAAGGGAAGAAGAAACAAAAGAAGAAGAAGAGGAAAAAGAAGAAGAAGAAGAAGAAGAAAAAGAAGTAGAAGAAGAAGAAGAAGAAGAACAAGAACAAGAAGATGATAATAAAAAAGTAGAGGAAGAAGAAGAAGAAGAAGACAAAGAAGAAGAAGATGAAAAAGAAGAAGAAGAAAAAAATAAGAAGAAGAAGGAGAAGAAGTGGAAGAAGAAGGAGAAGAAGAAGAAGAAGAAGAAGAAGAAGATGAAGCATAAGAAGAAGAAGATGAAGAAGAAGAAGAAGAAGAGGAAGGGGAAGAAGAAGAAGATGAAAATGATGTAGTAGTAGAGTAGAAGAAGAAGAAGAAGAAGAAAAAGAGGAAGAAGTACAAGAAGAAGAAGAGAAGGAAGAAGAAAAAGGAGGAGAAGTACAAGAAGAAGAAGAAGAAGAACAAGAAGTAAAAGAAGAGGAAGTAGAAGAAGAAGTGGAAGAAGAAGATGAAGAAGAAGACGATGAAAAAGAAGGAGAAGAAAAAGAAGAAGTGGAATAAGATGGAGAGAAAGAAAAGATTATAAAGAAGAAGAAGAAGAAATAAAAAGAATTGGAAGAAGAAGAAGAAGAAGAAGCAGAAGAAGAAGTTGATGAAGAGGACAAAGAAGAAGAGGAAGAATAAGAAGATAAAGAAGAAGAAGAAGAAGAAGAAGAAGAGGAAGAAGCAGAAGAAGAAAAAGCAACAAAAGAAGAAGAAGAAGAATGATGATGAAGAAGAAAAAGAAGAAGTCGAAGAAAAAGAAGAGAAGTAGAAGAAGAAGAGGAAGAAGAAGAATAATAAGAAGAAGAAGTAGAAGGAGAAGAACAAAAATTGGAAGACGAAGATGAAGCTGAAGAAGAAGGCGAAGAAGAAGAAAAAAGAGAAGAAGAAGAAGAAAAAGAAAAAGGGGAAGAAGAAGAAAAAGAAAAAGGGGAAGAAGAAGAAGACGAAAAAGAAGAGGAAGAAGAAGATGAAAAAGAAGAAGAAGAAAAAGTAGTAGAAGAAAAAGAAAGAAAAGAAGAGTAAGAGGAGAAGGAAGAAGAAGAAGTGGAAGAAGAAGAAGAAAAAGAAGCAGAATAAGAAGAAGAAGACGAAGATGATGATGAAGAAGAAGAAAAGGAATAGGAAGAAGAAGAACACAAAAATGAAGTAGCAGTAGTATTAGAAGAAGAAAAAGAAGAAGAAGAGGAAGAAGTACAAGAAGAAGAAGAGAAGGAAGACGAAGAAGAAGATGAAGAAGAAGAAGAAGAATAAGAAGTAGTAAAAGAAGTAGAAGAAGAATTAGTAGAAGAAGATGAAGAAGTAGATGAAAAAGAAGAAGAAGGAGAGCAAAAAGAAGAAGAAGTGGAACAAGAGGGAGAGGAAGAAGAAGATTATAATGAAGAAAAGTAGAAGAGGAAGAAGAAGAAGAAGAAGAAGAAGCAGTTGATGAAGAAGAAAGAGAAGAAGAGGAAGAAGAAGAAGATAAAGAAGAAGAAGAAGAAGAAGAACAAGAGAAAGAAGCAGAAGGAGAAAAGAACAAGAAGAAGAAGAAGAAGAAGATGATGATGATGAAGAAGAAGATGAAGAAGAAGAAGAAGTAGTAGAAGAAGAAGAAAAGAAGAAGAGGAAGAGGAAAAAGAAGAAGAAGAAGAAGAAAAAGTTGAAGGAGAAGAAGAACAAAAATTGGAAGAGGAAGAAGAAGTTGAAGAAGAAGAAGAAGAAGAAGGACAAGAAGAAGAGGAAGAAGAAGAAGAAAAAGTGGAGGAAGAAGAAGAAGAAGAAGAGGAAGAAGAAGAAGAAGAAGAAGAAGAAGAAAAAGAAATAGAATAAAAGGAAAAAAAAGTAGAGTAAGTGGAGGAGGAGCAGGAAGAAGAAGAAGAAGAAGAAGAAGAAGAAAAAGAATCAAAAGAAGAAGAAGATGATGAACGTGATGAAGAAGAAGAAGAAGAGGAAGAAGAGGAAGAAGAAGAAGAAGAAGAAGAAGAAGAAGACAAAAAAGAAGTAGTAGTAGCAGTAGAAGAAGAAGAAGAAGTACAAGAGGAAGAAGTACAAGAAGAAGAAGAGAAGGAAGAAAAAAAGAAGAAGGAGAAGTACAAGAAGAAGAAGAAGAAGAATAAGAAGAGGAAGAAGCAGAAGAACAAAAAGCAGAAGAAGAAGAAGAAGAAGAAGAAGAAGAAGATGAAGAAGAAGAACAAGATGAAGAAGAAGAAGTAGAAGAAGAAGAAGAAGAATAGAAGAAGAGGAAAAGGAAGAAGAAGAAGAAGAAGAAGAAAAAGAAGTAGAATGAGAAGAAGAATAAAAATTGGAAGCGGAAGAAGAAGTTGAAGTAGAAGACGAAGAAGGAGAACAAGAAGAGGAAGAAGAAGAAGAAGAAAAAAAGGAAGAAGAAGAAGAAGAAGAAGAAGAGGAAGAAGAAGATGAAGAAG
>JAIUJO010000542.1:130000-132500 GCA_023846275.1 Vanilla planifolia
GGGAAGGAGTAGAAGAAGAGGAAGAATAAGTAGAAGAAGCAGAAGGAGAAGAAGAAGAAGAAGAAGAAGAACAAGAAGAACAAGAAATGGAAGAAAAAGAAGAAGAAGAGGAAGAAGAAGAAAAAGAAGAAACAAAAGAAGAAGAAGAATATGAATAAGAAGATGAAGAAGAAGAAGTTGAAGAGGAAGGGAAAGAAGAAGAAGACGAAAAGGAAGAAGGAGAAGAAGAGGAAGAAGAAGAAGAAGAAGATGATGATGATGAAGATGAAGCAGAATGAGAAGAAGGAGAAGAAGCTGATAAAAAAGTAGTAGAAAAAAAAGAAGAAGAGGAAGTAGAGGAAGAAGAATAAGAAGAAGAAGAAGAAGGAGTAGAATAAGAAGAAGAAGAAAAACAAGACTATGATGAAGAAGAAGTAGAAGAAGAGGAGGAAGAAGAAGAAGTAGAATATTAATAATAATAATAATAATTACAACAAGAAGAAGGAGAAGGAGGAAAAGAAGAAGAAGAAGGAGAAGAAGAAAAAGATTATAAAGATGATGAAGAAGAAGAAGAAGAAGATGAAGAAGAAGAAAATGAAGAAGAAAAAGAAGATGATTATGGAGATGAAGAAGGACAAGAAGATGAAGAAGTAGTAGTAGTAGAAGCCGAAAAAGAAGAAGAAGAAGAAGGCAAAGAAGAAGAAGATGAAGAAGAAGGAGAAGAACAAGAAGAAGAAGTAGAAGAAGAAGAAAAAGAAGAAGAAGAAGAAGATGAAGATGAAGAAGAATAGGAAGAAAAAGAAGAAGAACTAGAAGGAAAAGAAGAAGAAGGTGAAGAGGAAAATGAAAAAGTAGATGAGGAAGTATAAGAAAAAGAAGAAGAGGAAGAAGAAAAGGAAGAAGTAAAACGACAAGAAAAAGAAGAACAGGAAGAAGGGTAAGAAGAAGAAGACATAGAAGAAGAAGAAGTGGAAGAAGAAGAAGAAGAAGAAGAAGAGGATGATGATGATGATGAGGATGAAGAAGAGAAAGAAGAGGAAGAAGAAGAAGAAGAAGAAGATAAAGTAGAAGAAGAAGAAGAAGAAGAACTAGAAGAAGAGGAAGAAGAAGATGAAAGAGAACAAGAAGAAGACATAATAGTAGAAGAAGAAGAGGAAGTAGAAGTGGAAGAAGAAGAAGAAAAAGAAGTTGAAGAAGAAGTAGAAGAAGAAGATTAAGAAGAAGAATAAGAAGAAAAAGAAGAAAAAGAAGGACAAGAGGATGAAGAAGATGAAGAAGAAGAAGAAAAAAAGAAGAAGAGGAAGAAGAAGAAGAAGATGAAGAAGAAGAGGAGCAAGAAGAAGTCAAAGAAGAAGAAGAAGAAGAAGAATCAGTAATAGAAGAAGAAGAAGATGGAGAAGAAGGAGAAGAACAAGAAGAAGAACAAAAAGGAAAAGAAGAGGGAGATTACGATTAAGAAGAAGAAGAATAAGTCTAAAGAGAAGAATTAGAAGGGAAGAAGAAGAAGTAGAAGAAGAAGAGAAGAAGAAAAAGAAGAAGAAGAAGCTGAAGAAGAAGAAGAAGAAGATGATGATGATGATGATGATGATGATGATGATGATGATGATGATGATGATGATGATGAAGAAGAAAAAGAAGACAAAGAAGATGTACATGAAGAAGTTGAAGAAGAAGAAGAAGAAGAAGGAGAAGACGAAGAGGAAGAAGAGGAAGAAGAAGATGAAGAAGAAGATGAAAAAGAAGAAGAAGAAATGGAAGAAGATGAAGAAAATTTAAGAAGAAGGAGAAGAAGAAGAAGAAGAATAAGAAAAAGAAGTGGAAGAAGAAACAGGAGAAGAAGAAGTATAAGAAGAACAAGAAGAAGAAGAACAAGAGGAAGAAGAATAATAAGAAGAAGATGAAGGAAAAGAAGGAGAAGAAGAAGAGGACAAATCAGAGGAAGAAGTGGAAGTAGAAGAAGAAGAAGAAAAATCAGAAGATATGATATAAAGGAAGAGGAAGAAGAATAAGAAGAAAAGGAAGAAGAAGAAGAACAAGAAGAACAAGAAGAAGAAGAAGAAGGAGAAGGAGGATGAGGAGGAGGAGAAGGAGAAGAAGATGAAGTAGAAGAAGGAGGAGAAGAAGAAGAAAAAGAAGAAGAAGAAGAAGATGATGATGATGATGAATAAGAAGTAGAATAAGAAGAAATAGAGGAAGAAAAAGAAGAAGAAGAAGTATTAGTAGAAGGGGAAGAAGAAGAAGAAGAAGAAGATGATGATGATGAAGATGACAAAGAAGTACAAGAAGAATAGGAAGAAGAAAACGAAGAAGAAGAAGAAGAGGAAGAAGAAGAAGAAGATGATGATGATGATGATGAAGAGGAAGAAGAAGAAGATGATGAAAAAAAGAAGAAGAAAAAGAATGGGAAGAAGAAAAATAAGAAGAAGAAGAAGAAGAAGATGATGAAAAAGAAAAAGAAGAAGAAGAGGAAGAAGAAGAAGAATAAGAAAAAGAAGAAGCAGAAGAAGAAGAGAAGAAGAAG
>JAIUJO010000542.1:175000-177500 GCA_023846275.1 Vanilla planifolia
AAACGAAGAACAAGAAGTAGAAGAAGAAGGAGAACAAAAAGAAGAAGAAAAGGAAGTAGAGGAAGAAGAGTAGGAGGAAGAAGAAGAAGATGATGAAGAATAAGAAGTCGAAGAAGTAGAAGATGAAGAAGAAGAACGAGAAGGACAAGAAGTGGAAGAAGAGGAAGAAGAAGAAGAAGAAGAAGAAGAAAAAGAAGAGGTAGAAGAGGAAGAAGAAGATGAAGAAGAAGAGGTAGCAGAAGAAGAAGCAGAAAAAGATGAAGAATAGGATGAAGAAGAAGAAGCTAAAGTAGAGTGAAAAGGAGAAGAAAGAGAAGAAGAAGATGAAGAACAAGAAGAGCAACAAGATGAAGAAGAAGAAGAAGAAGCAGAAGAAAAAGAAGAACAACAAGTAGAAGAAGAAGAAGAAGAAGTAAAAGAAAAAGAAGAAAAAGATGTAGTGGAAGTAGACGAAGAAGAATAAGTTCAAAAAGAATAAGAAAATGAAGGAGAATGAGAAGTTCAAGAAGAACAAAAAGAAGAAGAGAAAAAGAGCAAGAACAAGAAGAAGAAGATGAAGAAGAAGAAGAAGAAGAACTAGAAGAAGGAGAAGACGTACAAGAAGAAGGAGAGGAACAAGAAGAAGAAGAAGACGAAAAAGGAGAAGAAAAGGAATAAGAAGAAGAGGAAGAAGAAGAAGAAGAAGAAGGAGAAAAATAGAAGAAGAAGAAGAGGTAAAAGAAGAGGACAAATAGAAAAAGAACAAGAAGAAGAGGAAGTAGAAAATGTATGTTGAACAAGAAGAGCAAGTAGAGGACGAAGAAGAAGAAGTCAACGAGGAAGAAGATAAAGAAGAAAAAGGAGAAGGACAAGAAGAGGAGGAATTGGAAGAAGAAGAAGAAGAAGAAGAATAAGACGAAGAAGAAGAGGAAGAAGAAGAAGAAGTGGAAAAGGAAAAAATAATAGAAAGAAGAAGAAGAAGAAGATGAAGAAGTAGAAGAAAAAGCTGAAGAAGAACATGAAGGAGAAGAAAAAGAAGAAGAAGAAGAAGAAGAAGAAGAAGAAGAAGAAGAAGCAGAAGAAGAAGAAGAAGAAGAAGAAAAAGGAGAAGAAGAACAACAACAACAAGAAGACAATAATGATGATGAAGAAGAGGATCAAGAAAAGGAAATGGAAGATTGAGAAGAAGAAGAATAAGAAGAAGAAGAAGAAGTAGAAGATGATGAAGAAGGAGGAGAAGAAGAAAAAGTAGTAGAGGAAAAAGTAGTAGTATTAGTAAAAGAAGAAGAAGAAGAAGAAGAAAAAGAAGAAAAAGTAATGGAAGAAGAAGAAGAAGAAGAACAAGATAACAACAATGAAGAAGAGGAAATGGAGGAGGAAGAAGAAGAAGAAGAAGAAAAAGTGAAAGAAGATGAAGAAGAAGAAAAAGAAGAAGAAAAAGAAGAAAGACAAGAAGGAGATGACGATGACAAAGAAGAAGAAGAAGAAGAAGAAGAAGACGAAGCAGAAGAAGAATAAGAAGAAGAAGAAGAAGAAGAAGAAGAAGAAGAAGAAGAAGAAGAAGATTATGATGATGATAATGAAGAAGAAGAAGAAGAAGTAGAAGAAGAAGATGACGATGATGTTGATGATAAAGAAGAAGAAGAAGATAAAGAAGAAGAAGAAGATAAAGCAGAAGAAGAAGTAAAGGAAGAAGGATAAGAAGAACTGGAAGAAGAAGAAGAAGAAAAAAAAAGAAGAAGGAGAAGAAGAAGAAGAAGAAGAAGAACAAGAAGAAGAAGAAAAAGAAGAAGAACAAAAAAGAAGAAGAAGAAGAAAAAGAAAAAGAAGATGACGATGATGAAGAAGAAGAAGAAGAACAAGATGAACAAGAATTAGAAGAAGAAGAAGATGATGATGATGATGAAGGAGAAGAGGAAAAGGAGGAGGAGGAAGACGAAGAAGACGAAGTAGAAGAATAAGAAGAAGAAGAAGAAGAAAAAAAAAGAAAAAGAAGAAGAAGAAGTACAAGAAGAAGAAGAAGAAGAAGAAGAAGGAAAAAGAAGGAGAAGACGAAGAAGAAGAAGAAGAAGAAGAGGAAAAAGAAGTAGAAGAATACGAAGAAGAAGAAGAAGAAGAAGCAGAAGAAGTAGAAGAAGATGATGACGATGTTGATGATAAAGAAGAAGAAGATTATAAAGAAGAAGAAGAAGAAGAAAAAGAAGTAGGAAATGAAGAAGTGGAAGAAGGAGAAGAAGACGAAAAAGAAGAGGAAGAAGAGGAAGAATAAGAAGAAGAAAAAGAAGAACAATAAGAAGAAGAAGAAGAAGAAGAATAAGAAGAAGAAGAAGAAGATGATGATGAAGAAGAAGAAAAAGATGAAGAAGAAGAAGACGAAGAAGAAGAAGTAGAAGAAGAGGAAGTTGATGATGATGATGATGATGAAGTAGAGGATGATCAACGAGAAGAAGAAGAAGAAGAAGAAGAAGAGGAAGAAGAAAAAGAAGAAGAAGAAGAAGAAGAAGAAGAAGAAGAAGAGGAA
>JAIUJO010000542.1:195000-197500 GCA_023846275.1 Vanilla planifolia
TAGAACAAGAAGAAGAAGAAGAATATGAAGGAGAAGAAGAAGATGATCAAGAATAAGATGTAGAAGAAGTACAATAAGAAGAAGAAGAAGAAGAAGAAGGAATAAAAGAAGATGAAGAAATTGAAGAAGAAGGAGATGGACAAGAAGAAGAAGAAGAAGAAGGATAAAAAGAAGGAGAAGAAGAAGAAGATTATAATTATGAAGACAAAGAAGAAGTAGAGGAAGAAGAAGAAGAAGAAGAAGAAGAATTTGAACAAGAACAAGAACAAGAACAAGGAGAAGAAGAGAAGGAGAAGAAGAAGAAGAAGAAGAAGAAGAAGAAGAAAAAGATTAAGTGGATGATGAAGAAGGAAAAGAAGATAATGAAGCAGTTGAAGAAGAAGAATAAGAAAAAGAAGAAGAAGTAGAAGAAGAAGAAGAAAAAGAATAAGAAGAAGATGAAAATGAAGAAGAAGAAGAGGAAGAAGAAAAAGAAGATGAAGAAGAAGAAGAGGAAGAAGAAGGAGAAGAAGAGGAAGAAGAAGAAGAAGAAGAAGAAGGATAGGAAGAAGGAGTAGGAGGAGGAGGAGGAGGAGGAGGAGGAGGAGAAGATGATGATGATGATGATGAAGAAGAAGAGGAAGAAGAAGAAGATGAAGTAGAAGAAGAAGAGGAAGAAGAATCAGGAGAGGAAGGAGAAGAAGAGGAGGAAGAAGAAGAGGTAGAAGAAGAAGAAGAAGAAGAAGAAGAAGACATATAGGAAGAAGTAGAAGAAGAAGACGAGGAAGAAGAAGAAGAAGAAGAAAAAGAAGAAGAAGAAGAAGAAGAAGAAGAAGAAGAACAAAAATTAGAAGTGGAAGAAGAAAGAAGAAAGAAGAAGAAAAGAAGAAGAAGAAGAAGGAAGAAGAAAAGCATGAACGAAGAAGAAGAATGAAGAAGAGGAATGAAGAAGAAGTAAAAGAAGAAGAAGAAGAAGAATAAGAAGAAGAAAGAAGAAAATAGAAGAAAAAGAAGAAAAAGAAGAAGAAAGAAGAGGAGGAAGATAGAAGAAGAAGAAGAAAGAAGAAGAAAAAAGGAGAAGAAGAATGAAGTTGAAGTAGAAAGAAGAAGAAGAAAGAAGAAGAGGAAGAAATTAAAAGAAGTAGAAGAAGACGATGAAAGAAGAAGAGGAAGAAATTAAAAGAAGTAGAAGAAGAAGAAGAAAGAAGAAGAATAAAGAAAAAAAGAAGAAGGAAAAAGTTGGAAGAAGAAAAAGGATAAAAAAGAAGATGATGAAGAAGAAGAAGAACAAGAATAAGAATAAGAAGAAGTAGAATGAGAAGAAGAAGAAGAAGTAGAAGAAGAAAAAAAAGATGATGATGAAGAAGAAGAAGAAGAAGAAGAAGAAAATGAAGAAGAAGAAGAAGATGAAGAAGTAATGGAAGAAGAAGAACAAGAAGAACAAGAAGGAGAGAATTATGATGAGAAATAAGGAGAAGAAGTAGAAGAAGACAAAGAAGAAGAAGAAGAAGAAGAAGAAGAAGAAGAAGAAGAAGTGGAAGAAATATAAGAAGAAGAAGATGAAGTTGAAGGTGATGAAGAAGAAGAAGAAGAGAAAAGAGAATAAGAAGAAGAAGAAAAAGAAGAAGAAGAAGAAGAAGTATTAGAAGGAGAAGAAGAAGATGATAAAGAAAAGGAAGAAGATCTACAACAACAAGAAGAAGAGGAAGATGAAAATGAAGAAGAAGTACAAGAAGTTGAAGAAGAAAAAAAGAGGAAGAAGAAGAAGAAGAAGAGGAAGAAGAAGAAGAAGAAGAAGATGATGGAGAAGAAGAAGAAGTGAAAGAAGAAGAAGAAGAAAAAGAAAAAGAAAATATTTAGAAGAAGAAGAAGAAGAAGAAGAAGAAGAAGATGAGGAAGAAGAAGAAAAAGAAGAAGAAGTCGGGGAGGAAGAAGAAGAAAGGAAGAAGATGAAGATGAAGAAGAAGAAGAAGAAGAAGAGGAAGAAGAAAAATAGCAAGAGAAAGAAGAAGAAGGAGAAGAAGAAGAAGAAGAAGAACAAGAAGAAGAAGATGAAAAAGAAGAAGTTGAACAAGAAGAAGGAGAAGAATAAGAAGAAGAAGAAGAAGAAGAAGAAGAAGAAGAAGTAAATGAAGATGAAGAAGAAAAAGAAGAAAAGGAAGAAGAAGAAGAATGAGAAGACGAAGAAGAAGAAGAAGAAGAAGAAAAAGGTTAGAAATAAGAAGAGGAAGAAGAAGAAGAAGAAGAAGAAGAAGAAGAAGATGAAGAGGAAAAGTTAGAAGAATATGAAGAAGAAGAGGTAGAAGAAGAACAAGAAGTTGAAGGAGAAGAAAGGAAGAATAAGAAGAAGAAGAAGAAGAGGAGGAAGAAGAAGGAGAAAAAGAAGAAGAAGGAGGGGAAGAAGAAGAAGAAGAAGTAAAAGAAGAAGAAGAAGAAGAAGAAGAAGGAGAAAAATAAGAAGAAGAAGAAGAAGAAGAAGAAGAAGTGGAAGAAGAAGAAGAAGAAGTAAGAGAAGAAGAAG
>JAIUJO010000542.1:202500-205000 GCA_023846275.1 Vanilla planifolia
AAGAAAAGGGAGAAAAACATACTGATGGTGATGAAGAAGAAGAAAAATAAGAAGAAGAATTAGAAGAAGAAGAACAAAAACAATAAGAAGGAGAGGATGAAGATGAAAAAGAAGAAGAAAAAGAAGAAAAAGAAGGTGACGAAGAAGAAGAAGATGAAGAAGAAGATGATGAAGAAGATGATGAAGAAGAAGGAAAAGAAGAGAATGAAGCAGAAGAAGAAAAGCAATTAGAAAAAGAAGAAAAGAAGAAGTAGAGGAAGAAGAAAAAGAAGAAGAAGAAGTACAAGAAGAAGAAGAAGAAGAAAAAGAAGAGGAAGAAGAAGAAGGAGAAGTAGAAGAAGAAAAGGAAGAAGAAGAAGAAGAAGAAGAAGAAGATGAGGAGGAGGAGAAAGATGATGAAGAAAAAGAGGAAGAACAATCAGTAGAGGAAGAAGAAGAAGAAGAAGAACAAACATTTGAAGAGGAAGAAGAAGAAGAAGAAGAAAAAGAAGAAGATGAAGAAGAAGAAGAACAAGAAGAAGTAGAAGAAATAGAAGAAAAAGTAGAAGCAGTGGAAGAAGAAGAAGAAGAAGACGAAGAAGAAGAGGAAGAGGAAGAGGAAGAAGAATATGAAGGAGAAGTAGAACAAGAAGAAGAAGAAGAAAAAAAAGAAGAAGAAGATGAAGAAGAAGTGGAAGAAAAATGAGAATGAAAGGTAGAAGGAGAAGAAGAGGAATATGTAATAAAAGTAGAAGAAGTAGAAGCAGAAGAAGAGGAAGACGAAGAAGAAGAAGAAGAAGAGGAAGATGAAGAAGAGATAAGAGAAGAAGGAGAAGGAGAAGAAGAAGATGAAGAAGAAGACTAAGAAGTAGTAGAAGAAGAAGAAGTAGAAGTAGAAGAAGAAGAAGAAGAAGAAGGAGATGGAGTATTAGAACAAGAATAAGAAGAAGAAGAGGAAAATGAAGAAAAATTAGAAAATGAAGGAGAAGAAGAAGAAGAAGAAGATGATGAAGAGGAAGGAGATTAGAAGGTGACGAAAAAGAAGAAGAAGAAGAATAAGAATAAGAATAAGAATAAGATGAAGAAGAAGAAGATGATGATGATGATGATGAAGATGATGATGAAAAAGAAGTGGAAGAAGATGTAGAAGAAGAAGTCAAAGAAAACAAGATGAATAAAAAGAATAAAAGAATAAGAGGAAGAAGACGAAGAAGAAGAAGAAGAACATGATGATGAGGATGATGAAGAAGAAGAAGAGGAAGAGGAGGAGGAGGAAGAAGAAGAAGAAGAAGAAGAAGAAAAGATGAAAAAGAAGTAGTAGTAGAAGAAGAAGAAAAAAAATGAAGAAGAAATAGAAGAAGTACAAGAAGAAGAAGAATTAGAAGAAGAAGAAATAAAAGAAGAAGTACAAGAAGAAGTAGAAGAAGAAGAATAAGAAGTAGTTGTAGAAGAAGAAGTAGAAGAAGAACAACAAGAAGAAGAAGATGAAAAAGAAGACGATGAAGAAGAAGATGAAGAAGAAAAAGAAGAAGAAGGAGAACGAGAAGGAGATGAAGAAAAACATTATAAACAAGAAGAAGAAGATGATGAGGAAAAAGAAGAAGAAAAAGAAGAAGCAGAATAAGAAAAAGCGAAAGAAGAAGAAGAAGAAGAAGAAGAAGAAGAACAAGAAGAAGAGGAAGAAGAAATAGATGATGTAAACAACAAAAAGAAGAAGTAAAAGAACAAGAAGAAAAAGAAGAAGAGCAAGAGGAAGAGGAAGAACACGAAGAAAAAGAAGAAGAAGAAAAAGAAGAAGAAGAAGAAAAGAAGAAGAAGAAAAAGAAGAAGAAGAAAAGTTGGAAGACGAAGAAGAAGCTGAAGAAGAAAAAGAAGAAGAAGAAGAAGAACAAGAACAAGAAGATGATAATGAAAAAGTAGAGGAAGAAGAAGAAGAAGAAGACAAAGAAGAAGAAGATGAAAAAGAAGAAGAAGAAGGAGAAGAAGAGGAAGAAGAAGAAGAAGAAGAAGAAGAAGAAGAAGAAGTTGAAGCAGAAGAAGAAGAAGATGAAGAAGAAGAAGAAGAAGAGGAAGGGGAAGAAGAAGAAGATGAAAATGATGTAGTAGTAGAGTAGAAGAAGAAGAAGAAGAAGAAGAAGAAAAAGAGGAAGAAGTACAAGAAGAAGAAGAGAAGGAAGAAGAAAAAGAAGGAGGAGAAGTACAAGAAGAAGAAGAAGAAGAACAAGAAGTAAAAGAAGAGGAAGTAAAAGAAGAAGTGGAAGAAGAAGATGAAGAAGAAGACGATGAAAAAGAAGGAGAAGAAAAAGAAGAAGTGGAATAAGATGGAGAGAAAGAAAAGATTATAAAGAAGAAGAAGAAGAAATAAAAAAGAATTGGAAGAAGAAGAAGAAGAAGAAGTAGAAGAAGAAGTTGATGAAGAGGACAAAGAAGAAGAGGAAGAATAAGAAGATAAAGAAGAAGAAGAAGAAGAAGAAGAAGAGGAAGAAGCAGAAGAAGAAAAAGCAACAGAAGAAGAAGAAGA
>JAIUJO010000542.1:210000-212500 GCA_023846275.1 Vanilla planifolia
AAGAAGAAGAAGAAGAAGATGAATCAGACGAAGATGAAGGGGTTGAGAAGGTGACGAAAAAGAAGAAGAAGAAGAAGAAGAAAATGACGATGATGATGAAGATGATGATGATGATGATGATGAAGAAGAAGAAGACAATGAAAAAGAAGAGGAAGAAGATGATGAAGAAGAAGAAGTCAATGAAAAGAAGATGAAGAAAAAGAAGAAAAGAAGAAGAGGTAGAAGAAGAAGAAGAAGAACAAGAAGAAGAAAAAGAAAAAGAAGAAGAAGAAAAAGAAAAAGAAGAAGAAGAAGATGATGATGAAAAAGTAAAAAAAGAAGTACAAGAAGAAGATGAAGAAGAAAAAGAAGAATAAGTAGTAGTAATAGAAGAAGAAGAACAAGAAGAAGATGATGAAGAAGAAGACGATGAAGAAGATGAAGAAGAAGAAAAAGAAGAAGAAGAAGGAGAACAAGAAGAGGAGAAGAAGAAGATTATGAAGAAGAAGAAAAAGCAAAAGAAGAAGAAGAAGAAGAAGAAGAAGAATAAGAAGAGGAAGAAGAAGATGATGATATAGAACAACAAAAAGAAGAAGTAAAAGAAGAAGAAGAAAAAGAAGAAAAGCAAGAGGAAGAAGAAGAAGAAGAAGAAGAAGAAGAAGAAGAAGAGGAAGCAGTAGAAGAAGAAGAAGAAGAAATGTTAGAAGATGTCGAAGAAGCTGAAGAAGAACAAGAAGAAGAAGAAGTGGAAGAAGAAGAGGAAGTAGAAGAAGAAGCAATTGAGGACGAAGAAAAAGAAGAAGAAGAAGAAGAAGAAGAAGAAGAAGAAGTGAAGGAAGAAGGAAAAAGAAGAAGGGAAGAGTAGGAAGAAGTAGAAGAAGAGGGAGAAGCAGAAGAAGAAGAAGAAGAAGAAGAAGAACAACAACAACAAAAAAAGGAAGCAGAAGAAGTAATAGAAGAAGAAGAATTGTAAGAAGAAGAGGAAGAATAAGAAGAAGAAGAAGATGAAAGAGGAGAAGAAGAAGCAAAACAAGAAGAAGAGGAAAAGAAGAAGAAGAAGAAGAACTAGAAGAAGAGGAAGAAGAAGAAGAATTTGAAGAAGAAGATGATGATGATGAAGAAGAAGAAGAAGGAGATGAAGAGGAGGAGTAGGGAGAGGAAGTGGAAGAAGAAGAAGAAGAAGAAGGGGAAGAAGAAGTTGAAGAAGAAGAAGAAGAAAAGGAAGAAGAAGAAGAAGAAGAAGAACAATAAGAAGAACAAGAATTAGATTAAGAATAGTAAGAAGGAGAAGAAGAAAGGAAGAGGAAAAACAAGAAGAAGAAGAAGATGAAGAAGAAGCAGAAGATGAAGAAGAAGCAGAAGAAGTAGAAGAAGAAGAAGAGGAAGAGAAACAAAAAAAAAGTAGTAGAA
The DNA here is from genome assembly GCA_023846275.1 of Vanilla planifolia. NCBI lineage: Eukaryota > Viridiplantae > Streptophyta > Magnoliopsida > Asparagales > Orchidaceae > Vanilla > Vanilla planifolia. The sequence goes on from JAIUJO010000542.1 coordinate 211,390, forward strand.
GTTGAAGTTGAAGAAGAAGAATAAGAAGAACAAGAAGAAGAAAAATAAGAAGAAGTGGAACAAGAAGGAGAAGAAGAAGGAGATTATGGTTATGAAGAAGAAGAAAATGAAGATGAAGAACAAGCAGAAGATGAAGAAGAAGAAGAAGAAGATGAAGTTGTAGAAGATGAAAATGGAGAAGAAGAAGAAGAAGAAGTAGATGTAGAAGAAGATGAAGAAGAAGAAAAAGAAGAAGAAGAACAAGCAGAAGTAAAGAAGAAAAAGGAGTAGATGAATAATAATAATAATAATAATAATAATAGTGATAAGAAGAAGAAGAAGAAGAAGATGAAGAAGAAGATGAAGAATGGGAAGGAGTAGAAGAAGAGGAAGAATAAGTAGAAGAAGGAGAAGGAGAAGAAGAAGAAGAAGAAGAAGAAGAAGAAGAACAAGAAAAACAAGAAATGGAAGAAAAAGAAGAAGAAGAGGAAGAAGAAGAAAAAGAAGAAACAGAAGAAGAAGAAGAATATGAATAAGAAGATGAAGAAGAAGAAGTTGAAGAGGAAGGGAAAGAAGAAGAAGACGAAAAGGAAGAAGGAGAAGAAGAGGAAGAAGAAGAAGAAGAAGATGATGATGATGAAGATGAAGCAGAATGAGAAGAAGGAGAAGAAGCTGATAAAAAAGTAGTAGAAAAAGAAGAAGAAGAGGAAGTAGAGGAAGAAGAATAAGAAGAAGAAGAAGAAGGAGTAGAATAAGAAGAAGAAGAAAAACAAGACTATGATGAAGAAGAAGTAGAAGAAGAGGAGGAAGAAGAAGAAGTAGAATATTAATAATAATAATAATAATTACAACAAGAAGAAGGAGAAGGAGAAGAAGAAGAAGAAGAAGGAGAAGAAGAAAAAGATTATAAAGATGATGAAGAAGAAGAAGAAGAAGATGAAGAAGAAGAAAATGAAGAAGAAAAAGAAGATTATGGAGATGAAGAAGGACAAGAAGATGAAGAAATAGTAGTAGTAGAAGCCAAAAAAGAAGAAGAAGAAGAAGGCAAAGAAGAAGAAGATGAAGAAGAAGGAGAAGAACAAGAAGAAGAAGAATTAGAAGAAGAAGAAAAAGAAGAAGAAGAAGAAGATGA
>JAIUJO010000542.1:230000-232500 GCA_023846275.1 Vanilla planifolia
AAGAAGAAGAAGATGATGATGATGATGAAGAAGGAGACAAAGAAGAAGAAGAAGAAGAGGAAGAAGGAGAAGAAGAGGAAGAGGATGAAGAAGATGAAGAAGATGAAGATGATGAAGAAGAAGAATTACAAGAAGTTGAAGAAGAAGAGTAATAAATGGTAGAAGAAGGAGGAGAAGAAGATGAAATAGAAAAAGAACAAGAAGTAGAAGAAGATGAATATGAAGGAGAAGAAGAAGAAGAAGAAGAAGATGAAGAGTAAGATGTAGAAGAAGAAGAATAAGAAGTAGAAGAAGAAGAAGAAGAAGAAGAAGGAAAAGAAGAAGAAGACTAAGAAGTGGAAGAAGAAGGAGATGAAGAAGAAGAAGGAGAACAAGAAGGAGAAGAAGAAGATTATAATCATGAAGAAGAAGAAGAAGAAGTTGAAGAAGAACAAGAACTAGTAGAAGAAAAAGAAAAGAAGAAGAAGGGAAAGAAGAAGAAGAAGAAGAAGAAGAAGAAAAAGAAGAATAAGAAGAAGTGGAAGAAGAAGAAGGAGAAGAAGATAATGAAGAAGATGAAGTAGTAGAAGAAAAAGAATAAGAAGGAGAAGAAAACAAAGAACTAGTAGCAGAAGAAGAAGATGAAGAAGAGGAGGAAGAAGAAGAAGAGAAGGAGGAGGAGGGGAAGAAGAAGAAGAAGATGAAGAAGAAGAAGATGAAGAAGAAGAAGAAAAGGAAGAAGAAGAAAAAGAGGAGGAGGAAGAAGAAGAAGAAGAACAAGAAGAAGAAGGAGAATAAGAGGAGGAGGACAAAGAAGAAGAAGAAGAATAAAAAGAGAGAGAAGAAAAAGTAGAAAAAGAAGAAGAGAAAGAAGAAGAAGAAGTAGAAGAAGATGTAGAAAAAGAAGAAGAAGAAGAAGAAGAGGAAGAAGATTATGAAAAACAAAAAGAAGAAGTAGAATAAGAAGAAGAAGAAGAAGAAGAAGAAGGAGAAGAAGAAGAAGAAAAAGAAGAAGATGAAGAAGAATAGGAAGAGGAAGGAGAAGAAAAAGAGGAAGAAGATGAGGAGGAAGAATAAGTAGAAGAAAAAGAAGAAGAAGAAGAAGATGAAGAAGAGGAAGAGGAAGAATAAGAAGAAGAAGAGGAAGAAGAAGAAGAAAAAGAGGAAGAAGAAAAAAAGAAGAAGAGGAAGAAGAAGAAGAGAAAGAAGAAGAAGAAGAGGAAGAAGAAGAAAAAGTTGTGCAACATGAAGAAAGGGAGGAAGAAGAAAAACTAGAAAAGAAAGAAGTAGTAGAAGAAGAAGATGAAAAAGGACGAGAAGAAGGAGTAGAAGAAGAAGGAGAAGGAGAAGAAGAAGAAGAACAAGAACAAGAAGAAGATGAAGTAAACGAAGAATAAGAAGAATTAGAAGAAGAGGAAGAGGGGGAAGAAGAAGAAGAAGAAGAAATTGAAATTAGAAGAGGAGGAAGAAGATGAAGAAGAAGATGAAGGGGAAGAAGAAGTACAAGAAGAAGAAGAACAATAAGATGAAGAAGAAGAAGATGAAGAAGAAGAAGGGCAGAATAGAAGAAAAAGAGGATGAAGAAGAAGAAGAAGGGCAAGAGGAAGAAGGAGAAGAAGAACAAGAAGAAGAAGAAGAAATGGAAGAAGAAGTAGAAGAAGAAGAAGAAGAAGGAGAAGAAGATGAAGAAGGAGAAGAAGGAGAAGAAAAGAAGAAGAAGAAGAAGAAGAACAAGAGGAATAACAAGTGGAAGAAGAAGTAGAAGAATAAGAATAAGAAGAAGATGAAGAAGAAGAGGAAGAAAAAGAAGAAGAAGGAGAAGAAGAAGCAGAAGAAGAAGGAGGAGAATTAGAACAAGAAGGAATAGAAGAAGAAGATTATAATTATGAAGAAGAACAAAAAGAAGAGGATGAAGAAGAAGAAGAAGAAAATGAAGAAGAAGAAAAAGAAGAAGAAGAAAAAGAAGAATAAGAAGAATAAGAAGTAGTAGTAGAACAAGAAGAAGAACAAAAAGAAGAAGAAGAAGATGAAGAAGAAGTGGAAGAAAAAGAAGATCATGATAAAGTCGAAGAAGAAGAAGAAGAAGAAGAATAAGAAGTAGAAGATGAAGATCAAGAATAAGAATAAGAAGAAGAAGAAGATGATGATGATGAAGGAGTGGAAGAAGAAGAAGAAGAAGTAGAGGAAGATGGAGAAGAAGAGGAAGAGGATGAAGAAGATGAAGAAGAAGAAGAAGATGAAGAAGAAGAAGAAGAAGTTGAAGAAGGAGAAGAATAAATGGTAGAAGGAGGAGGAGAAGAAGAAGAAACAGAAAAAGAAGACAAAGAACACGAAGAATATGAAGGAGATGAAGAAGAAGACGAAGAAGTAGAAGAAGAAGGAGATGAAGAAGAAGAAGGAGAACAAGAAGGAGAAGAAGAAGAAGATTACAATTATGAAGAAGAAGAAGAGGAAGAAGAAGAAGAAGTTGAAGAAGGACAAGAACAAGCAGAAGAACAAGAAGAGAAGAAGAAGAAAAAGA
>JAIUJO010000542.1:250000-255000 GCA_023846275.1 Vanilla planifolia
AATCAAAATAAGAAATAAGAAGAAGGAGAAGGACAAGAAGAAGAAGAAGAAGGATAACAAGAAGGAGGAGAAGAAGAAGATTATAATTATGAAGAAGAAGAAGAAGAAGAGGAAGAAGAAGAAGAAGAAGAAGAAGAAGAAGAAAAGAAGAAGAAGAAGAAGAAGAAGAAGAAGAAGAAAAACAAGAAGTGGAAGAACAAGAAGGAAAAGAAGATAATTAAGTAGAAGAAGAAGAAGAAGAAGAAAAAGAAGAAGTAGTAGAAGAAGAAGAAAAAAAAGAATAAGAAGAAGAAGAATACAAAAAAGAAGAAGAGGAAGAAGAAAACAAAAAAGAAGAAGAAGAAGAAGAGGAGGAGGAGGAAGAAGAAGTACAAGATGAAGAATAAGAAGGAGAAGGAGGAGGAGGAGGAGGAGGAGAAGAAGAATATGAGAAGTAGATGAACGAGAAGAAGAAGAAGAAAAAGAGGAGGAAGAAGAAGAAGAACATGAAGAAGATGGAAAAGGGTGAAGAGGAGGAGAAGAAGAGGAAAAAAAAGTTGAAGAAGGAAGAATAAGAAGAAAAAAAAGATGAAGAAGAACATGAAGAAGAGCAAGAAGAAGAAGAAGAAGGAGAAGAAGAAGATGAAGTTGAAGAAGAAGAAGAAGAAGATGATGATGAAGAAGGAGAAGAAGGAGAAGAAAAAGAAGAAGAAGAACAAGAGGAATAAGAAGTGAAAGAACAAGTAGAAAAATAAGAAGAAGAAGGAGAAAGAGAAGAAGAAGAAGAAGAAGAAGAAGAAGAAGAAGAAGAAGAAAATGATGATGAAGATGAAGAATAAGAAGAAGAAGTAGAAGATGATGATGATGATGATGATCATGATGATGAAGAAGAAGAAGAAGAAGAGAAAGAAATAAAAGAAGGAGAATTAAAACAAGTAGGAGGAGAAGAAGAAGATTATGATTATGAAGTAGAAGAGGAAGAAGAAGAAGATGAAGAAGATGAAGAGAAGAAGAAGATAAAGAAGAATAAGAAGAAGAAGAAGAAGAAGAAGAAGATGATGTAGTGGAAGAAAAGGAATATTATGCTAAAGTCGAAGAAAAAGAAGAAGAAGTAGAACAAAATAAAGAAGAAGAAGTTGAAGAAGAAGAACAAGAAGAAGTTGAAGAAGAAGAAGAAAAAAGAGTAGAAGGTGAAGAAGAAGAAAAAGAAATAGAAGTAGAACAAGAAGAAGAAGAAGAATATGAAGGAGAAGAAGAAGATGATGATGAAGAATAATATGTAGAAGTAGAATAAGAAGTCCAAGAAGAAGAAGAAGAAGAAGAAGAAGGAAAAAAAGAAGGCGAAGAAATAAAAGAAGGAGAAGGAGAAGAAGAAGAAGAAGAAGAAGAAGAAGGATAAAAAGAAGGAGAGGAAGAAGATGAAGTAGAGGAAGAAGAAGAAGAAGAAGTAGAAGAAGAAGTTGAACAACAACGAGAACTAGAACAAGAAGACGAAGAGAAGAAGAAGAAGAAGAAGAAGAAGAAGAAGAAGAAGAAAAAGATGAAGTGGAAGAAGAAGAAGATAATGAAGTAGTATTAGAAGAAGAAAAAGAAAAAGAAGAAGTAGAAGAAGAAGAAGAAAAAGAATAAGAAGAAGATGAAATTAAAGAAGAAGAAGAGGAAGAAGAAAAAGAAGAAGAAGAAGAAGAAGGAGAACAAGAGGAAGAAGAAGATGAAGAAGACGGATAGGAAGGAGTAGGAGGAGGAGGAGGAGAAGAAGAAGATGAAGAAGAAGAAGAAGAAGAAGATGAAGTAGAAGACGAAGAGGAAGAAGAATCAGGAGAGGAAGGAGAGGAAGAGGAGGAAGAAGAAGAGGAAGAAGAAGAAGAAGAAGAAGAAGAAGAAGTATATGGAGAAGTAGAAAAAGAAGACGAGGAAGAAGAAGAAGAAGAAGAAGAATAGAAATTAGAAGAGGAAGAAAAAAGAAGAAAGAATAAAGAAGAAAAAAGAAAAAAGAAAGGAGAAGAAAAGAAGAAGAAGAAGAAGAAGAAAAAGAAGGAAGAAGAAAAACAAGAAAGAAGAAGAAGAATGATGAAGAGGAAGGAAGAAGTAAAAGAAGAAGAAGAAGAAGAAGAATAAGAAGAAGAAAGAAGAAAATAGAAGAAAAAGAAGAAAAAGAAGAAGAAAGAAGAGGAAGAAGATAGAAGAAGAAGAACAAAGAAAAAAAAAGGAGAAGATGAATGAAATTGAAGTGGAAAGAAGAATAAGAAAGAAAAAGAGGAAGAAATTAAAAGAAGAAGAATAAGAAGAACAAAGAAGAAGAATAAAGAAGAAAAAAAACAAAGAAAAAGAATAAAGAAGAAGATGAAGAAGATGATGAAGAAGAAGAAGATGAAGAAGATGATGAAGAAGAAGATGAAGAAGATGAAGAACAAGAATAAGAATAAGAAGAAGAAGAAGAAGAATGAGAAGAAGAAGAAGAAGAAGAAGAACTACAAGAAAAAAAAGAAGTTGATGATGATGATGAAGAAGAAGAAGAAAATGAAGAAAAAGAAGAAGATGAAGTAATGGAAGAAGGAGAACATGAAGAACAAGAAGGAGAGAATTATGATGAGAAATAAGAAGGAGATGAAGTAGAAGAAGACAAAGAAAACAAGAAGAAGAAGAAGAAGAAGAAAAATAAGAAGAAGAAGAAGAGGAAGAAATATAAGAAGAAGAAGAAGATGATGTTGAAGATGATGATGAAGAAGAAGAAGAGGAAGAAATATAAGAAGAAGAAGAAGATGATGTTGAAGATGATGATGAAGAAGAAGAAGAGGAAAAAGATCAAGAAGAAGAAGAAAAGAAGAAGAAGAAGAAGAAATAGTAGAAGAAGAAGAAGAAGAGGATAAAGAAAAAGAAGAAGATCTAGAAACACAAGTAGAAGAGGAAGAAGAAAATGAAGAAGAAGAAGTACAACAAGATGAAGAAGAAAAAGAAGAGGAAGAAGACGAAGAAAAAGATGAAGAGGAAGAAGAAGAAGATCGTGGAGAAGAAGAAGAAGAAGAAGAAGAAGAAAAAGAAGAAGAAAGAGAAAATATTGAGAAGAAGAAGAAGAAGAAGAAGAGGAAGAAGATGAGAAAGAAGAAGAAAAAGAAGAAGAAGATCGGGAGGAAGAATAAGTAGAAGAAGAAAAGAAGAAGAAGAAGAAAAGAAGAAGACAAAGAGGAAGAAGAAGAAGAAGAAGAGGAGGAAGAAGAGGAAGAAGAAAAAGAGGAAGAAGCAGAGGAAGAAGAAGAAAAAAAAGAAGAGGAAGAGGAAGAAGATCAAGAAGAAGAAGAAGAAGAAGAAGAAGAAGAAAAAAATGCAAGAGAAAGAAGAAGTAGAAGAAGAAGAAGAACAAGAATAAGAAGAAGAAGATGAAAAAGAGGAAGATGAACAAGAACAAGGAGAAGAATAAGAAGAAGAAGAAGTAAAAGAAGAAGAAGAAAAAGAAGAGAAAGAGGAAGAAGAATGAGAAAAAGAAGAAGAAGAAGAAGAAGAAAAAGGTTAGAAATAAGAAGAGGAAGAAAAAGAAGAGGAAGAAGAAGAAGAAAAAGACGAAGAAGAAGGAGAAGAAGAAGAAGAAGAAAAACAAGTAAAAGAAGAAGAAAAAGAAGAAGAAGAAGTTGGAGAAAAATAAGAAGAAGAAGAAGAAGAAGAAGAGGAAGAAAAAGAAGGAGGAGAAGAAACTGAAGAAGAAAAAGATGAAAAATTGGAAGAGGAGGAAGAAGAAGAAGGAGGAGAAGAAGAAGATGATGAAGAAGAAGAAGCAGAAGAAGAAGAAGAAGAAGAAGAAGAAGAAGAAGAAGAAAAATGAAAGAGAAGAAGAAGAAGATGAAGATATAAAAGAAGAAAAATATGTGAAAAAAGAGGAAGAGGAAGAAGAAGAAGATGATGATGATAATGATGATGATGATGAAGAAGAAGAAGAAGAAGAAGAAGAAGACGAAGAAGGTAAAGAAGAGGAAGAAGAAGAAGATGAAGATGGAAAAAATGAAGAAGTTGAAGAAGAAGAAGATGAAGATGAAAGAAGAAGAAGAAGAAGAAGATGAAGAAGAAGAAGAGGAAAAAGGAGAAGAAGAAGAAGAAGAAGAAGAAGAAGAAGAAGAAAGAGAAGAAAAAGAAGAAGGCAAAGAAGAAGAAAAATAAGAAGAAGAAGAAAAACAACAAGAAGAAGAAGAAGAAGTAGAGAATGAGGAGGAACAAGAAAAAGAAAAGGAACAAGAAGAAGACGAAGAGGAAGAAGAAGTAGAAGAAGAACAAGAAGAAGAAGAAGAAAAACAAGATGAAGAAGAAAAAGAAGAATAAGAAGATGTAGTAGTAGTAGAAGTAGATGAAGAAGAGCAAGAGGAAGAAGAAGATGATGAAGAAGAAGAGTAAGAATAAGAAGAAGAAGAAGAAGAATTGGAAGAGGAAGGAGAAGAAGAAGAAGATGAAGAAGAAGAAGAAGAAGAAGGGGAAGAGAAAAAGAAGAAGAAGATGAAGATGAAGGTGAAGAAGAACAAAAGAAGAATAAGAAGAAGAAGAAGAAGAAGAAGAAGAGGGAGAAGAAGAAGAAGAGGAAGAGGAAGAAGAAGAAGATTAAGACGAAGAAGAAGCAATAAAAGAAGAAGAAGAGAGGAAGAAAAAGAAGAAGAAGGAGAAGAAGATGGAGAAGAAGAAGAAGAAGAAGAAGAAGTAGGAGAAGAAGAAGGGGAAGAAGGAGAAGAAGAAGAAGGAGAAGTTCTAGAAAAAGAAAAAGAAGAAGAAGAATAAGAATAAGAAGAAGAAGATGAAGTAGAAGAAAAAAAGTAGTAGTTGTAGTAGACCAAGAAAGAGGAAAAGAAGAAGATTATGATTATGAAGAAGAAGAAGGAGATGAAGAAGATTATGATTATGAAGAAGAAGGAGACGAAGAAGAAAAAGAAGAAGATGAAGAAGAAGAAAAAGAAGAAGATGATGAGGAAAAAGAAGAAAAAGGAGAACAAGATGAAGAAGAAGCAGAAGAAGAAGAAGAAGAAGAAAAGAAGAAGAAGAAGAAG
>JAIUJO010000542.1:270000-272500 GCA_023846275.1 Vanilla planifolia
AAGTGGAAGAAGTAGTAGTAGTAGAAGAAGAAGAAGATGATGATGATGAAGAAGAAGAAAAAGACGAAGAAGAAGACTAAGAAGAAGAAGATGAAGAAGAAAGAAGTAGAAGAAGAATTAGTAGAAGAAGATGAAGAAGAAGAAGATGAAAAAGAAGAAGAAGGAGAGCAAAAAGAAGAAGAAGTGGAACAAGAGGGAGAGGAAGAAGAAGATTATAATGAAGAAAAGTAGAAGAGGAAGAAGAAGAAGAAGAAGAAGCAGTTGATGAAGAAGAAAGAGAAGAAGAGGAAGAAGAAGAAGATAAAGAAGAAGAAGAAGAAGAAGAAGAGAAAGAAGCAGAAGGAGAAAAGAACAAGAAGAAGAAGAAGAAGAAGATGATGATGATGAAGAAGAAGATGAAGAAGAAGAAGAAGTAGTAGAAGAAGAAGAAAAGAAGAAGAGGAAGAGGAAAAAGAAGAAGAAGAAGAAGAAAAAGTTGAAGGAGAAGAAGAACAAAAATTGGAAGAGGAAGAAGAAGTTGAAGAAGAAGAAGAAGAAGAAGGACAAGAAGAAGAGGAAGAAGAAGAAGAAAAAGAGGAGGAAGAAGAAGAAGAAGAAGAGGAAGAAGAAGAAGAAGAAGAAGAAGAAGAAGAAAAAGAAATAGAATAAAAGGAAAAAAAAGTAGAGTAAGTGGAGGAGGAGCAGGAAGAAGAAGAAGAAGAAGAAGAAGAAGAAAAAGAATCAAAAGAAGAAGAAGATGATGAAGGTGATGAAGAAGAAGAAGAAGAGGCAGAAGAGGAAGAAGAAGAAGAAGAAGAAGAAGAAGAAGACAAAAAAGAAGCAGTAGTAGTAGTAGAAGAAGAAGAAGAAGTACAAGAGGAAGAAGTACAAGAAGAAGAAGAGAAGGAAGAAAAAAAGAAGAAGGAGAAGTACAAGAAGAAGAAGAAGAAGAATAAGAAGAGGAAGAAGCAGAAGAACAAAAAGCAGAAGAAGAAGAAGAAGAAGAAGAAGAAGATGAAGAAGAAGAACAAGATGAAGAAGAAGAAGTAGAAGAAGAAGAAGAAGAATAGAAGAAGAGGAAAAGGAAGAAGAAGAAGAAGAAGAAGAAAAAGAAGTAGAAGGAGAAGAAGAATAAAAATTGGAAGCGGAAGAAGAAGTTGAAGTAGAAGACGAAGAAGGAGAACAAGAAGAGGAAGAAGAAGAAGAAGAAAAAAAGGAAGAAGAAGAAGAAGAAGAAGAAGAAGAAGAAGAGGAAGAAGAAGATGAAGAAGAAGAGGAAAAATAGGTAGAATATAAAAGAAAAAAAAGAAGAGTAAGAGTTGGAGGAGGAAGAAGAAGAAGAAGCAGAAGAAGAAGAAGAAAAAAAAATTGGAAGCGAAAGAAGCAGTAGAAGAAGAAGAATAATAAGATGATGATGATGATGATGATGATGAAGGAAAAAAATACGAAGAAGAAGAAGATGAAGATGATGATGATGAAGAAGAAGTAGAAGAAAAAGGAAAAAGAAGAAGAAGAAAAAGAACAAGAAGTACAAGAAGAAGAAGAAGAAGAAGAGGAAGAAGAAGAACATGAAGAAGAAGAAGAATAAGAAGAAGAAGAATAAGAAGAAGAAGAAGTAGAAGAAGAAGAAGACGAAGAAGGAGAATTGAATTGGGAAGAGGAAGAGGAGGAAGAAGAAGAACAAAAATAAGATGAAGAGAAAGAAGAAGAAGAGGCGGAAGAAGAAGAAGAAGATGAAGAAGGAGAAAGGAAGAACAAGAAGAAAAACAAGTTGAAGAAGAAGAAGAAGAAGCAGAAGAAGAAAAAGAAGAAGGAGAAGAAGAAGATGAAGAAGATGAAAAACAACAAGAAGAAGAAAAAGAAGAAGAAGAAGAAGATGTAGATGGAGAGGAAAAAGAAGAAGAAGAAGAAGAACAAGAGGAATATGAAGTAGAAGAAGAAGAAGTAGAAGAAGAAGAAGAAGAGTAAGAAGAAGAAGAAGAGGAAGAAAAAGAAGGAGAAAAAAGGGAATTAGAACATGGAGTAGAAGAAGATTATGATAATGAAGAAAAAGTAGAACAAGAAGAAGAAGAGGAAGAGGAAGAAGAAGAAGAAGAAAATGAAGAAGAAGAAGTAGAATAAGAAGAACAAGAAGAAGAAGAGGAAGAAGAAGATGTTGATGATGAAGATGAAGAAAAATGAGAAGAAAAAGAAGAACAAGAACAAAAAGAAGAAGAAGAAGGAGAAGGAGAAGATAATGAAGAAGAAGAAGAAGAAGAAGCTGATGATGATGAAGAATAAGAGGAGGAGGAGGAAGCAGAAGATGTGGAAGAAGACGAAGAAGAGGAAGAGGATGAAGAAGAAGGAGTAGAACGAGAAGAAGAAGAAGAAGAAGAACGATAAGAACTAGACGAAGAACAAAACAAGAAGAAGAAGAACAAGATGTAAAAGAAGAAGAAGTAGAAGAAGAAGAAGAAGAAGTAGTAGAAGAAGAAGGAGAAGGAGAAGAAGGAAAAGAAGAAGGAGAACAAGAAGGAAAAGA
>JAIUJO010000542.1:292500-294499 GCA_023846275.1 Vanilla planifolia
GAAGAAGAAGAAATGGAAGAAGAAGTAGAAGAAGAAGAAGAAGGAGAAGAAGATGAAGAAGGAGAAGAAGGAGAAGAAAAGAAGAAGAAGAGAAGAAGAACAAGAGGAATAACAAGTGGAAGAAGAAGTAGAAGAATAAGAATAAGAAGAAGATGAAGAAGAAGAGGAAGAAAAAGAAGAAGAAGGAGAAGAAGAACCATAAGAAGAAGGAGAAGAATTAGAACAAGAAGGAATAGAAGAAAGAAGATTATAATTATGAAGAAGAACAAAAAGAAGAGGATGAAGAAGAAGAAGAGAAAATGAAAGAAGAAGAAGAAGAAGAAGAAGAAAAAGAAGAATAAGAAGAATAAGTAGTAGTAGAACAAAAAGAAGAAGAAGAAGATGAAGAAGAAGTGGAAGAAAAAGAAGATCATGATAAAGTCGAAGAAGAAGAAGAGGAAGAAGAAGAAGAAGAAGGAGAACAAGAAGAATAAGAAGTAGAAGATGAAGATCAAGAATAAGAATAAGAAGAAGAAGAAGATGATGATGATGAAGAAGGAGTGAAGAAGAAGAAGAAGAAGCAGAGGAAGATGGAGAAGAAGAGGAAGAGGATGAAGAAGATGAAGAAGAAGAAGAAGATGAAGAAGAAGAAGTTGAAGAAGGAGAAGAATAAATGGTAGAAAGAGGAGGAGAAGAAGAAGAAACAGAAAAAGAAGATGAAGAACACGAAGAATATGAAGGAGAAGAAGAAGAAGATGAAGAAGTAGAAGAAGAAGGAGATGAAGAAGAAGAAGGAGAACAAGAAGGAGAAGAAGAAGAAGATTACAATTATGAAGAAGAAGAAGAGGAAGAAGAAGAAGAAGTTGAAGAAGAACAAGAACAAGCAGAAGAAAAAGAAGAGAAGAAGAAGAAAAAGAAGAAGATGAAGAAGAAGAAGAAGAAGAAGCGGAAGAAGAAGAAAAGGAGAAGAAGATCGAGAAGAAGAAGTAAAAGTGGAAGAAGACGAAAAAGAAGAACAGAGGAGAAGAAGAAGTAAAAGAAGAAGTAGAGGAAAGAAGCAGAAGAAGAAGAAGAAGAAGAAAGAAGAAGGAAGAAGAAGAAAGAAGAAAGAAGAAGAAGAAGAAGAAGAAGAAAAAGAATTTCAAAGAAGAAGAGGAGGAAAAAGAAGAAGAAGAAGAAGGAAGAAGAAGAAGATGATGAAGATGAAGATGAACAAGGAGAAGAAAAGGAAGAAGAAGTAGAAGAGAGAAAAAAGAAGTTGAAAATGAAGAAGTAGAAGAAGAAGATTAAGAAGAAGAATAAGAGGAAGAAGAAGAAGAAAAGAAGAAGAAGAAGAAGAGTAGAAGAAGGAAGAAGAAGAAGAAGAAGAAAAAGGAAAAAAAAGAAAAAAGTAGAAGAAGAAGAAGAAGAAGAAGAAGAAGAGAAGGAAGAAGAAGAAGAGAAGGAAGAAGAAAGAAAGAAGAAGAATAAAATTTTATGAGGAAGAGAAGAAGAGAAAAACAAGAACAAGAAGAAGAGGGGGGAGGAGGAAGAAGAAGAAGAAGAAGATGAAGTAGAAAATGTAGTCGACGAAGAAGAGAAAGAAGAAAAAGAAAATGAAGAAGAAAAAGATGATGAAGGAGAAGAAAAAGAAGAAGAAGAAGAAGAAAAAAGAACATGAAGAGGTGGAGGAAGATGAAGAAGAGAAAGAAGAAGAAGAAGAGCAAGAAGAAGAAAGAGAAGAAGAGGAGGAAGAAGAAGAAGAAGAGGAGGAGGAGGAGGATGAAGAAAAAGAAGAAGAAGAAGAAAGACGAAGAAGATGAAGAAGAAGAAGAAGAAGAAGAAGAAGATGAAGAAGAAGAAGAAGATAGAAGAAGAAGAAGAAGAAGAAGAAGAAAGAAGAAGAAGAAGAAAGAAGAAGAAGAAGAAGAAGGGGGAAGAAGAAGAAGAAGAAGAAGAAGAAGAAGAAAAAGGAAGGGAAGAAGAAGAAGAAAAAGGAGAAGAAGAAGAAGAAGAAGATGATGACAATGAACAAGTAGAA
>JAIUJO010000724.1:17500-20000 GCA_023846275.1 Vanilla planifolia
AAGAAGAAGAAGGAGGAGAAAAGGAAGAAGAAAAAGAAGAAGAAGAAAAGATTATGAAGTAGAAGAAGAAGAACACAAAGAATAATAACAATAATAATAAGAAGATGAAGACAGAGAAGAAGAGTAAAAGGAGGAAGAAGAATGAGAAGAACATGAAAAAGAATATGAAAAAGTAGAAGAAGAAGTAGAAGAAGAAGAAGAGAAAAAAGAAGAATAAGAAAAAAACAAAGAAGAAGAAGAAGAAGAAAAAAAAAGAAGAAGAAAAAGAAGAAGATGAGGATGAAGGAGAAAAAGAAAATGAAGAAAAAGAAGAAGAAGATGAAGAAAAAGAAGAAGTAGAAGTAGAAGAAAAAGAAGAAGAAGAAGAAGAAGATGAGCAAGATTAAGAAGAAGAATAAAAAGAAGAGGAAGAAGAGCTAGAAGAGGAAGAAGAAGTAGATGAAGGAGAAGAAGAACAAAAAAAGGTTAACAAGAAGACGACAAACAAGAAGAAGAAGTAGTAGAAGAAGAAGAGGTAGAAGAGCAAAAGGAATAAGAAGAAGAAAAAGAGGAAGATATGGAACAAGAAAAACAAAAAGAAGAAGAAGAAAAAGAAAAGGAAGAAGAAGACGAAGAAGAAGAAGAACAGGAAGAAGCAGAAGTAGAAGAAGAGGAAGAAGAAGAAGAAGAAGAAGAAGAACAACAACAACAAAAGAAGAAGAAGAAGAAGACGAAAAAGAACAAGAAGAAGACGAAGAAGAAGATGATGATGAAGAAGAAGAAGATGATAAGGAAGAAGAAAAAGGAGGAGAAGAAGAAGAAATTGAAGAGGAAAAGGAAATAGAAGAAGAAGAAGAAAAAGAAGCAGAAGGGGAAGAAGGTAAAGAAGAAGAAGAAGAACGATAAGAAGAGAAAGAAGAAGAAGAAGCTAGGGTAGAAGAGGAAGAAGAATAAGAAGAAGAAGAAGTAGTGCAAGAAGAAGAAGAGGAAGAAGAGGAGGAAGTAGAAAAAGAAGTGAAAGAAAAGAAAGAAGAGGAAGAAGAGGAAGAAGAAGTAGAAGAAGAAGTAGAAGAAGAAGTAGTAGTAGTAGAAGAAAAAGAAGAAGTGGAAGAAGAGGAAGAACAAGTAGAAGAAGTGAAAGAAAAAAAGATGTGGAAGAAGAACAAGCAGAAGCAGAAGAAGAAGAAGAAGAAGAAGAAGAAGAAGAACAAGAAGAAGAAGAAGTGAAAGATGAAGTTGAAGAAGAAGAAGAAGAAGAGGAAAAGGAGGAAGAAAAAGAAGAAGAAGAAGATAAAGAAAAAGAAGAAGTAGAAGAAGAAGAAGCTAAAGAAGAAGAAGAAGAAGAAGAAGGAGAAAGTGAAGAAGAAGGATAAGAAGAAAAAGGAGTAGTAGTAAAAGAAGAAAAAAAAGAAGAAGAAGATAAAGAAGATAAAGAAGAAGAAGAAGAAGAAGATGAAGAAGAGGAAGACAACAACGACGACGATGAGGAAGAAGAAGAAGAAGAAGAAGTAGAATTGGAAGAAGAGGAAGAGGAAGAAGAAGAAGAATAAGAAGAGGTAGATGGAGGAGTAGGAGAAGAAGAAGAAGAAGAAGGAGATGAAAAAGAAGAAAAAGAAGAAGAAGAAGAAGAATTGGAAGAAGAGGAAGAAGAATAAGAAGAAGAGGAAGAATAAGAAAAAGAATATGATAAGGTGGAAGAAGAAGAAGTTAAAGAAGAACAAGAAGAAGAAGAAAAGGAAGAAGAAGAAGAAGAAGAAGAAGAAGAAGAAGTAAAAGAAGAAGAAGAAGAAGTAAAAGAAGAAGAAGAAGAAGAAGAAGAAGAAGTTGAAGAAGAAGAAGAAGATCAAGAAGAAGAAGATGAATGAGAAGAAAAAGAATAAGAAGAAGATGTAGACGATGAAAAAGAAGGGAAAAAAGAAGAGGATGAAGAAGAAGAAGAAGAAGAGGAAGAAGAGGAAGAAGATGAAGAAGAGGAAGAAGTAGAAAAAGATAAAGAAGGGGAAGAAGAAGTAGAAGAAGAAAAGAACAAGAAGATGACGAAGAAGTTCAAAAAGAAGAAGAAGAAGAAGAAGAAGAAGAATTAGAAGAAGAAGAAGAAGAAGAAGAAGAGGAAGAAGAGGAATAAGTGGAAGAAGTAGAAGAAGAAGAAGAACATGAATAATTGCAAGATGGAGAAGAAGAAGAGGAGGAAGAAGAAGAAGAAAAAGAAGTGGAAGTGGAAGAAGGCGAAGAGGAGGAGGAAGAAGAAGAAGAAGAAGAAAAAGAAGAAGAAGAAGAAGATGAAGAAGAAGAAGAGGAAGAAGTAGAAGAAGAAGTCGATAAGGAAGAAAGAAGAAGAAGAAGAAGAAGAAGAAAAAGAAGAAGAAGAAGAAAACAAAGAAGAAGAAGAGGAAGAAGAAAATGTAGTAGAAGAAGAAGAATAGAAAGAAGGAGAAGAAGAGGAAGAAGAAGAAGAAGAAGAAGAAGAAGACAAAGAAGGAGAAGAAGGAGAAGAAGTTGAAGTTGATGATGAAGAAGAAGA
>JAIUJO010000724.1:52500-55000 GCA_023846275.1 Vanilla planifolia
GAACAAGAAGAAAAAGAAAAAGAAGAAGAATAAGAAAAAGGAGAAGAAGTAGAAAGAGAAGAGGAAGAAGATGGAGAAGAACGAGAAGGAGAAGGAGGAGAAGAAGGAGAAGAAGAAGAAGGTGGAGAAGAAGAACAAGAAGAGGAAGAAGAAGACAAAGAAGAAGAAGAAGACGATGAAGACAAAGAAGAAGAAGAAGAAGAAGAAGAACATTAAGAGGAATAAGTAGAAAATGAAGAAGTAGAAGAAGAAGAATAATAATAAGAAGAAGAAGAAGAAGATGAAGAAGAAGGAAAAGTAGAAGGAGAAGAAGAAGGAGAAGAAGGAGAAGAAGAAGAAGAAGAGGAAGACCAAGAAGAAGAAGCAGAAGAGGAAGACGAAGAAAGGAAGAAGAAGGTGAGGAAGAAGATGATGAAAAAGGAAAAGAAGAAGAAGAAGAAGAAAGCAAAGAAGTCGAAGGAGAAGAAAAAAGGAAAAAGAAGAAGAAGAAGAAGAAGAAGAAGAAGAAGAAGTAGAAGAAGAAGTAGAAGCTGAAGATGAAGAAAAAGAAGAAGAAGAACAAGAAGAAGACGAAGAAGAAGAAGAAGATGGTGGGGAAGAAGAAGAAGAAGAAGAAGTAGTAGAAGAAGAAGAAGTTGAAGAAGATGTAGAAAAAGTAGAAGAAGATAAAGAAGGAGAAGTAAAGAAGAAGAAGAAAAAGAAGAGAAGAAGAAGAAGAAGGCGAAGGAGAAGAAGACAAATAAGGTGAAGAAGAAGAGAAAGGAAAAGAAGAAGAAGAAGAAGAAGAAGTAGAAGAAGAATAATAAGAAGATTAAGAAGGAGGAGGAGGAGGAGGAGAAGAAGGAGAAGTAGAAGAAGGAGAAGAACATGTTGGAGAAGAAGGAGAAGGAGAAGATGGAGAAGAAGGAGGAGGAGAAGAAGAAGGAAGAAGGAGAATAAGAAGAAGAGGAAGAAAAAGAAGAAGAAGAATGAGTTGAAGAAGAAGACAATGAAGAAGAAGAAGAAGAGAATGAAGAAAAAGAAGAACAAGAAGAAGAAGATGAAGAAGAATAAGATGATGATGAAGAAGAAGAAATTGAAGAAGGAGAAAAATAGGAAGAAGAAAAAGAGGAAGAAGAAGAAGAAGAAGAAGAAGGAGTAGGAGGAGGAGGAGTAGAAGAAGAAAAAGAAGAAGAAGTATAAGGAGAAGAAGAAGAAAAAAAGTAGAAGAAGAAGATGATGATGATGATGGCGATGATGAAAAGAAGAAGAAGAAGTCAAAGTTGTTGTAGGAGGAGAAGAAGAAGAAGTAGAAGAAGATGAAGAAGACAAAGAAGAAGAAGAAGAAGAAGCAGAAGAAGAAGAGGAAGAAGTGGAAGAAGAAGCAGAAGAAATGGAAGGAGAAGCAGAAGTAGAAGAAGTAGAAGAACACGAAGAAGAAGAAAAAGAACAAGAAGATGATGATGATGATGATGATGAACCAGAAGAAGAAGAAGAAGATGATGATGATGATGAAGTAGAAGAAGAACAAAAAAAAGAAGAAAAAGAAGGACAAGAAGAAGGAGAAGAAGAAGAAGAAGAAGAGGAAGAAGAAGAAGAATAAGAAGGAGGAGAAGAAGAAGAAGAAGAAGAAGAAGAAGAAGAATAAGAAGAATAAGAATAAGAAGAAGAAGACGAAGAAGAAGAACGTGAAGAAGATGAAGAAGAAGAAGAAGTGGAAGAAGAAGATGAAGAAAAAGAAGGAGAAGGAGAAGAACATGTTGGAGAAGAAGGAGAAGGAGAAGATGGAGAAGAAGGAGGAGGAGAAGAAGAAGGAAGAAGGAGAATAAGAAGAAGAGGAAGAAAAAGAAGAAGAAGAATGAGTTGAAGAAGAAGACAATGAAGAAGAAGAAGAAGAGAATGAAGAAAAAGAAGAACAAGAAGAAGAAGATGAAGAAGAATAAGATGATGATGAAGAAGAAGAAATTGAAGAAGGAGAAAAATAGGAAGAAGAAAAAGAGGAAGAAGAAGAAGAAGAAGACAAAGAAGAAGAAGAAGAAGAAGAAGGAGTAGGAGGAGGAGGAGTAGAAGAAGAAAAAGAAGAAGTAGAAGGAGAAGAAGAAGAAAAAAAGTAGAAGAAGAAGATGATGATGATGATGGCGATGATGAAAAGAAGAAGAAGAAGTCAAAGTTGTTGTAGGAGGAGAAGAAGAAGAAGCAGAAGAAGACGAAGAAGACAAAGAAGAAGAAGAAGAAGAAGAAGAAGCAGAAGAGAAGAAGTGGAAGAAGAAGCAGAAGAAATGGATGCAGAAGCAGAAGTAGAAGAAGTAGAAGAAGACGAAGAAGAAGAAAAAGAACAAGAAGATGATGATGATGATGATGATGAACCAGAAGAAGAAGAAGAAGAAGATGATGATGATGAAGTAGAAGAAGAACAAAAAAAAGAAGAAAAAGAAGGACAAGAAGAAGGAGAAGAAGAAGAAGAAGAAGAGGAAGAAGAAGAAGAATAAGGAGAGAAGACGAAGAAGAAGAAGAAGAAGAA
>JAIUJO010000724.1:60000-62500 GCA_023846275.1 Vanilla planifolia
AGAAGAAGCAGAAGAAGAAGAAGAAGTAGAAGAAGAAGAAGAAGAGGAAGAAGAAGAATTAGAAGAAGAAGAAGAATAAGAAGTAGAAAAAGAAGAAGAAGAAGAAGATGAAGAAGAAGAAGAAGAAGATGAAGAAGAAGAAGAAGAAGAAGAAGAAAAAGAAGTAGAATAAGAAGAAGAAGAAGAAGAAGAAGAAGAAGAACAAGAAGAAGAATTAGAAGAAGAAGACGAAGAAAAAGAAGAAGAAGATGAAGAAAAAGATGAACAAAATGAAATAGAAGAGGAAGAAGAAGAAGAACACTAAAATGTCGAAGAAGAAGAAGAGGAAGAAGAAGAAGAAGAAGAAGAAGAAGAAGTAGAAGATGAAGATGAAGAAGGAGAAGAAGATGAAGAAGATGAGGAAGATGAAGAGAAAAAAGTTGCAGAAGACGAAGAAGAAGAAGATGAAAAAGTAGACAAAGAAGGAGAAGAAGAAGAAGAAGATGAAGAAGAAGAACAAGAAGAAGAATTAGAAGAAGAAGACGAAGAAAAAGTAGAAGAAGGAGAAAAGACGCACAAAAAGAAAAAGAAGAGGAAGAAGAAGAAGAACACTAAGAAGTCGAAGAAGAAGAAGAAGAAGAGGAAGAAGAAGAGAAAAAAGAAGAAAAAGAAGAAGAAGAAGAAGCAGAAGATGAAGAAGAAGAAGAAGAAGAAGAAGAAGAAGCAGAAGATGAAGAAGAAGAAGAAGAAGAAGAAGAAAACGACTAGGAAGATGAAGAGGAAGAAGTTGAAGAAGACGAAGAAGAAGAAAATGAAAAAGTAGAAGAAGAAGAAAATGAAAAAGTAGAAGAAGAAGAAGAAGAAGTTAAAGAAGCAGTATGCAGAAGTGAAGAAGAAGAAGAAGAAGAAGAAGTTGTAGAAGAAGAAGAAAAAAAGAGGAAGATGATGAAGAAGAAGAAGGAGAAGGAGATGAAGAAGAAGAAGAATTAGAACAAGAAGGAGGAGGAGAAAATAAGGAGGAAGTAGATAAGGAGAAAATGAAGGAGTTGAAGAAGAAGAAGAAAAAGAAGAAGAAGAAGAAGAAGAAGTAGAAGAAAAAGAAGAAGTAGAAGAAGGGCAAGAAGAAGAAGAAGAAGAAGAAGGAGAAGGAGAAGCAAAAGAAGAAGAAGATGACGATGATTATGATGATGATGATGATGGTGAAGAAGAAGAAGTAGTAGAAGAAAAAGAAGATGATGAAGAAGAAGAAAAAACAGAAGAACAAGGAGAAGAAGAAGAAGAAGAAGAAGAAATAAAAGAAGAAGAAGAAGAAGAAGAAGAAATAGAAGAAATAAGAGAATAACAAGGTGAAGAAAAAGAAGAAGAAGAAGTTGTAGAAGAAGAAGAAGATGAAGACAAAGAAGAAGAAGATGATGAAGAAGAAGAGGATGAATAGGTAGAAGAAGAATAAGAAGAAGAAGAAGATCATGATGAAGAAGATGAAGAAGAAGAAGAAGACGAAGATGAAGAAGAAGAAGATGAAGAAAATGGAAAAGAACTGGAATTGGTTGAAGATGAAATAGATGAACAAGAAGTAGACAATAAAGAAGAGGAAGAAGAAGAAGGCGAGGAAGAAGAAGAAGAAGAAGAATAAGGAGAGGAAGAAGTAGAAGACAAAGAACATGTAGAAGAAGAAGAAGACGATAAAGAAGAAGAAGAAAAAGAAGAAGAAGAAGTAGAAGAAGAAGAAGAAGAAGAAAGGAGAAGAAGGTGAAGAAGATGAAGAATAAGGATAAGAATAAGAAGAAGAAGAAGAAGAAGAAGAAGAAGAAGAACCAGAAGGAGGAGGAGGAGGAGGTGGAGAAGAAGAAGGAGAAGAAGAATAAGAAAAAGAAGAACAAGAAGAAGAGGAACTAGAAGAAGAACAAGAAGATGAAGAAGAAGAAGAAGAATGAGAGGAAGAAGAAGAAGAAGAAAAAGAAGATGACAATGAAGAAGAAGAGGAAGAAGAAGAAGAAGAAGAAGAAGAAGAAGACAAAGAGGAAGAAGAAGAAGAAGGGGAAGAAGAAGAAGGTGAAGAAGAAGAAGAAGAAGAAGAAGAAGAAGAAGATGCTGAAGAAGATGAACAAGAAGAAGAATAAGAAGCAGAAGAAGAAGAAGAAGTAGAAGAAGAAGAAGAAGTGGTAGATGATGAAGAAGAAGAAGAACAAGAAGAAGAAGACGAAGAGGAAGAAGAAGAAGATGATGAAGAAGAAGAAGAAGAACGAGAAGAAGAAAAAAAATAGGAAAAAGAAGAAGAAGATGAAGATGAAGGAGAAGAAGAAGAACAAGAAGTAGTAGAAGAAGTTAATGAAGAAGAAGAAGAAGAAGAAGAAGAAGATGAGGAAGATGAAGAACAATCAAAAGAAGAAGACAAACAACAAGGAGAAGAAGAAGAAGAAGAAGATGAAGAAGAAGAAGAACTAGAAGAAGAAGAAGAAGAAGAAGAAGTAGAAGAAAAAAAAGAAGAAGAAGAAGGTGAAGAAGAAGTAGAAGAAGAAGA
>JAIUJO010000724.1:77500-80000 GCA_023846275.1 Vanilla planifolia
AAGAAGAAGAATAAGAAGTAGAAAAAGAAGAAGAAGAAGAAGATGAAGAAGAAGAAGAAGAAGATGAAGAAGAAGAAGAAGAAAAAGAAGTAGAATAAGAAGAAGAAGAACAAGAAGAAGAACAAGAAGAAGAATTAGAAGAAGAAGACGAACAAAAAGAAGAAGAAGATGAAGAAAAAGATGAACAAAATGAAATAGAAGAGGAAGAAGAAGAAGAACACTAAAATGTCGAAGAAGAAGAAGAGGAAGAAGAAGAAGAAGAAGAAGAAGAAGAAGAAGAAGAAGTAGAAGATGAAGATGAAGAAGGAGAAGAAGATGAAGAAGATGAGGAAGATGAAGAGAAAAAAGTTGTAGAAGACGAAGAAGAAGAAGATGAAAAAGTAGACAAAGAAGGAGAAGAAGAAGAAGAAGATGAAGAAGAAGAACAAGAGGAAGAATTAGAAGAAGAAGACGAAGAAAAAGTAGAATAAGGAGAAAAGACGCACAAAAAGAAAAAGAAGAGGAAGAAGAAGAAGAACACTAAGAAGTCGAAGAAGAAGAAGAAGAGGAAGAAGAAGAGAAAAAAGAAGAAAAAGAAGAAGAAGAAGAAGCAGAAGATGAAGAAGAAGAAGAAGAAGAAGAAGAAGCAGAAGATGAAGAAGAAGAAGAAGAAGAAGAAGAAAACGACTAGGAAGATGAAGAGGAAGAAGTTGAAGAAGACGAAGAAGAAGAAAATGAAAAAGTAGAAGAAGAAGAAAATGAAAAAGTAGAAGAAGAAGAAGAAGAAGTTAAAGAAGCAGTATGCAGAAGTGAAGAAGAAGAAGAAGAAGAAGAAGAAGTTGTAGAAGAAGAAGAAAAAAAGAGGAAGATGATGAAGAAGAAGAAGGAGAAGGAGATGAAGAAGAAGAAGAATTAGAACAAGAAGGAGGAGGAGAAAATAAGGAGGAAGTAGATAAGGAGAAAATGAAGGAGTTGAAGAAGAAGAAGAAAAAGAAGAAGAAGAAGAAGAAGAAGAAGTAGAAGAAAAAGAAGAAGTAGAAGAAGGGCAAGAAGAAGAAGAAGAAGAAGAAGGAGAAGGAGAAGAAGCAAAAGAAGAAGAAGATGACGATGATTATGATGATGATGATGATGGTGAAGAAGAAGAAGTAGTAGAAGAAAAAGAAGATGATGAAGAAGAAGAAAAAGCAGAAGAACAAGGAGAAGAAGAAGAAGAAGAAGAAGAAATAAAAGAAGAAGAAGAAGAAGAAGAAGAAATAGAAGAAGTAAGAGAATAACAAGGTGAAGAAAAAGAAGAAGAAGAAGTTGTAGAAGAAGAAGAAGATGAAGACAAAGAAGAAGAAGATGATGAAGAAGAAGAGGATGAATAGGTAGAAGAAGAATAAGAAGAAGAAGAAGATCATGATGAAGAAGATGAAGAAGAAGAAGAAGACGAAGATGAAGAAGAAGAAGATGAAGAAAATGGAAAAGAACTGGAATTGGATGAAGATGAAATAGATGAACAAGAAGTAGACAATAAAAAAGAGGAAGAAGAAGAAGGCGAGGAAGAAGAAGAAGAAGAAGAATAAGGAGAGGAAGAAGTAGAAGACAAAGAACATGTAGAAGAAGAAGAAGACGATAAAGAAGAAGAAGAAAAAGAAGAAGAAGAAGTAGAAGAAGAAGAAGAAGAAGAAAGGAGAAGAAGGTGAAGAAGATGAAGAATAAGGATAAGAATAAGAAGAAGAAGAAGAAGAAGAAGAAGAAGAAGAAGAAGCAGAAGGAGGAGGAGGAGGAGGTGGAGAAGAAGAAGGAGAAGAAGAATAAGAAAAAGAAGAACAAGAAGAAGAGGAACTAGAAGAAGAACAAGAAGATGAAGAAGAAGAAGAAGAATGAGAGGAAGAAGAAGAAGAAGAAAAAGAAGATGACAATGAAGAAGAAGAGGAAGAAGAAGAAGAAGAAGAAGAAGAAGACAAAGAGGAAGAAGAAGAAGAAGGGGAAGAAGAAGAAGGTGAAGAAGAAGAAGAAGAAGAAGAAGAAGATGCTGAAGAAGATGAACAAGAAGAAGAATAAGAAGTAGAAGAAGAAGAAGAAGTAGAAGAAGAAGAAGAAGTGGTAGATGATGAAGAAGAAGAAGAACAAGATGAAGAAGACGAAGAGGAAGAAGAAGAAGATGATGAAGAAGAAGAAGAAGAAGAAGAACGAGAAGAAGAAAAAGAATAGGAAGAAGAAGAAGAAGATGAAGATGAAGGAGAAGAAGAAGAACAAGAAGTAGTAGAAGAAGTTAAAGAAGAAGAAGAAGAAGAAAAAATAGTAGAAAAAGAAGAAGAAGAAGATGAGGAAGATGAAGAACAATCAAAAGAAGAAGAGAAACAACAAGGAGAAGAAGAAGAAGAAGAAGATGAAGAAGAAGAAGAACTAGAAGAAGAAGAAGAAGAAGAAGAAGTAGAAGATGAAAAAGAAGAAGAAGAAGGTGAAGAAGAAGTAGAAGAAGAAGAAAGAAGAAGAAGAAGAAGAAGAAGTAGAAGGAAGGGAAGAAGAAGATGAA
>JAIUJO010000724.1:85000-90000 GCA_023846275.1 Vanilla planifolia
GAGAAGAAGAAGCTGAAGAAGAAGAAGAAGAAGAATAAGAATAACAGTAATAATTAGAAGAAGAAGAACAATAATAAGAAGATGATGAAGAAAAAGAAGATGGAGAAGAAGAAGAAGGAGAAGAAAAAGAAGGAGAAGAAGAAAATGTTGTGGTAGAAAAAGAAGATGTTGATGATGAAGTACAAGAAGAAAAAGAAGAAGAAGGTGATGAATGATACAAAGAAGAAGAAGAATAAGAAGATTGAGAAGAAGAAGAAGGAAAAGAAGAAGAAGAAGAAGAAGAACAAGAACAAGAACAAGAAGAAGGTGAAGAAGAACAAGAAGATGTAGAAGAAGACAAAGAACATGTAGAGGAAAAAGGAAAAGAAGAAGAAGTAAAAGAGGAAGAAGTAGAAGAAGAGAAAGTGGAAGAAGAAGAGGAAGAAGAGGAAGAAGAGGAAGAAGAAGTAGAATTGAAGAAGATGACAGTGAAGAAGAAGAAGAAGAAGTTGAAGAAGAAGAAGAAAAAGAAGAAGAAGAAAAAGAAGAAGAAAAAGATGAGAAAGTGGTAGAAGAAGAAGAAGAAGAAGAAGAAGAAAAAGTAAAGGAAGACAAAGAAGTGGAAGGTGACAAAGAAGATGTAAAAGAAGAAAAGGAAGGAGAAGATGAAGAAGAAGAGGAAGAAGAAGCAAAAGAAGGAGAAGAAGAAGTAGACAAAGAAGAAGAAGAAGATACACAAGAAGAAGAAGAAGAAGAAGAAGAGGAAGAATGATAAGAATAAGAAAAAGAAGAAAAAGTAGAAGAAGATGAAGAAATGGAAAAGAAGAAGTACAAGAAGAAGAAGAAGAATAAGAAAAAGAGGAAAAAGAGGAAGAAGAACAAGAAAGAGAGGAAGAAGAAAAAGAAAAACACGTAGAAAAGAAAGAAGTAGATGACAAAGAAGAAGAAAAAGACACACAAAAAAAAAAAAGGGGACGAAGAAAAAGTTGAAAAAGGAGAATAAGTAAAAGAAAATGTAGAAGAAGAAGAACACGAACAAGAAGAAGAGGAAGAGGAAGAAGAAGAAGAAGAAGAAGAAGAAGAAAGAAGAAGAAGAAGAAGACAAAGAAGGCATAGAAGAAGAAGGCGAAGAAGACATAGAGGAAGAAGAAGGAGAAGAACAAGAGGAGAACAACAAGAAGATAAAGAAGAAGAAGGAGAAGAAGATGAAGAAGACGAAGAAGAAGAAGAAGACGAAGAAGATGAAAAAGATTAAGAAGAAAATGAAGAAGAAAAATAATAATAAGAATAAAAGGAAGAAGAACAAATAGAATAATTGGAATAAGTAGAAGAAGAAGAGGAAGAGGGAGGAGGAGGAGGAGGAGGAGAAGAAGAAGAAGAAGAAGAAGATGAAGAAGAAGATGAAGAAGAAGACAAAGATGAAGAAGAAGAAGAAGAAGAAGAAGGGGAAGAAGAAGAAGAAATGAAGAAGATTAAGAAGAGGAAGAGGAAGAAGAAGAAGAAGAAAAAGAAGGAAAAGAAGACAGAAAAGGAAAAACAAGAAAAACAAGAAGAAGAAGAAGAAGAAGAAGAAGAAGAATAAGAAGATGAATAAGAACAAGAAGAACAAGAAGAAGAATATAATGTAAAAGAAGAAGAAGTAGAAGAAAAAGAAGAGGAAGACGAACAAGAAGAAAAGGAAGAAGAAAAAGTAGAAGAATAAGGAAAAGAAGAAGCAGAAGGAGGAGGAGAAGAAGGAGGAGAAGACGAAGAAGAAGAAGAAGATGTAGAACAAGAAGAAGAAAAGATGATGAGGAAGAAGAAGAAGAAGAAGAATAATAACAAGAAGAAGGAGAAAATGGAGTAAGAGAAGAAGAAGAAGAAGGAGAAAAGGAAGAAGATGAAGAACAAGAAGAAGAGGAAGAAGAGGAAGAAGAAGAAGAAAATGAAGGCAAAGAAATTGAGGAAGAAGATGTTGAAGAAGAAGCCAAAGAAGCAAAATAAGAAGAAAGCAAAGAAGATGAAGAAGAAGAAGAAGAAGAAGAAGAAGAACTACAAGAAGAAGAAGAAGAAGAAGAAGAAGAACAAGAAGAAGAGGGTGACAAAGAAGAAGAAGAAGAAGACAAAGAAGATGCAGTAGAAAAAGAAGAAGAAGAAGAAGAAGAAGAAGGAGAAGAAGAACAAGAAGAAGAACAACAAGGACAAGGAGGAGGAGAAGAAGAAGAAAAAGAGGAAGAAGAAGAAGAAGAAGAAGAAGAAGAATAAGATGAAGAAGACGAACAAGAAAGAGAAGAAGAAGAATAAGAAGATGAAGAGTAAGAATAAAAAAAAGAAGAACAACAAGAACTAGAACAAGAACAAGATGAAGAAGAAAAAGAAGAAGAGGAAGAAGAACAAGAAGAAGAAGAAGAAAAAGAAGAAGAAGATGAAGAAGAAGAGGAAGACAAAGATAAAGAAGACAAAGAAGTAGAAGACGAAGTTGAAGAAGGAAAAGAAGAGGAAGAAGATGTAGACGAAAAAGTAGAAGAAGAAGAAGATGATGATGATGACAAAGAGGAATAAGAACAGAAAGAAGAGGAAGCAGAGGAAGAAGGAGAAGAAGAAAAAGAAGAAGGAGAAGAAGAAGAAGAAGACGAAGAATTCATAGAAGAAGAAGAAGGAGAATAAGAGGAGAACAACAAGAAGATGAAGAAGAAGAAGAAGGAGAAGAAGATGAAGAAGACGAAGAAGAAGAACAAGATGAAGAAGATGGGAAAGATTAAGAAGAAAATGTAGAAGAACAAGAAGAATAATAAGAATAAAAGGAAGAAGAACAAATAGAATAAGAGGAATAAATAGAAGAAGAAGAGGAAGGAGGAGGAGGAGGAGAAGGAGAAGAAGAAGAAGAAGAAGAAGATGAAGATGAAGAAGAAGACAAAGACGAAGAAAAAAAAGAAGAAGGAGAAGAAGAAGGAGAAGAAGAAGAAGAAACGAAGAAGAAGATTAAGAAGAAGAAAAAGAAGATGAATAAGAAGAAGAAAAGAAGAACACGAAGAAGAAGACAATGAAAAAGAAGAAGAAGAAGAAGAAAAAGAAGAGGAAGACGAACAAGAAGAAGAGGAAGAAGAAGTAGAAGAAGAAGGAAAAGAAGAAGCAGAAGGAGGAGGAGAAGACAAAGAAGAAGAAGAAGAAGAAGAAGTAGAACAAGAAGAAGAAAAGATGAAGTGGAAGAAGAAGAAGAACAAGAAGAAGAATAACAGGAAGAAGGAGAAATTTGAGTAAGAGAAGAAGAAGAAGAAGGAGAAAAAGAAGAAGATGAAGAATAAGAAGAAGAAGAGGAAGGGGAAGAAGAAAATGAAGGCAAAGAAATTAAGGAAGAAGATGTAGAATAAGAAGCCAAAGAAGCGAAATAACAAGAAAACTAAGAAGATCAAGAAGAAGAAGGCAAAGAAGAAGAAGAAGAAGAAGAAGAAGAAGAAGAAGAAGTACAAGAAGAAGAAGAAGAAGAAGAACGAGAAGAAGAGGGTGACAAAGAAGAAGAAGAAGAAGAATAAGAGGAAGAAGAAGAAGACAAAGAAGTTGCAGTAGAAGAAGAAGAAGAAGAAGAAGAAGGTGAAGAAGAAAAGAAGAAGAAGAACAAGAAGGAGAAGAAGGAGGAGGAGGAGAAGAAGAAGAGGAGGAAGAAGAAGAGGAAGAAGAATAAGAAGATGAAGAAGAAAAAGAGGAAGAAGAAGAAGATGAAGAGTAAGAATAGGAAGAAGAAGACGAAGAAGAAGAAGAAGAAGAACAAGAACAAGAACAAGATGAAGAGTTAAAAGAAGAAGAGGAAGTGGAAGAAGAAGAAGAAGACGAAGAAGAAGTGGAAGACAAAGATAAAGAAGACGAAGAAGTAGATGACGAAGATGAAGAAGGAAAAGAAGTGGAAGAGGATGTAGACGAAGAAGAAGAAGAAGAAGATGATGACAAAGTGGAATAAGAAGAGGAAGAAGAGGAAGAAGAGGAAGCAGAAGAAGAAGAAGAAGACAAAGAATTCATCGAAGAAGAAGAAGTAGAAGAAGAAGAAGAAGAAGAAGAAGACAATGAAGAAGAAGACGATGATGTAGAAGAAGAAGAAGGAGAAGATTAAGAAGAATAAGAAGAAAAAGAAGAAGAAGAGGAATAAGAAAAAGAAAAAGATGATGATGATGAATAAGAATAAGAAGAAGTAGAAGAAGGAGGAGGAGAAGGAGGAGAAGAAGAAGGAGAACAAGAAGAAGAGGAATAACTGGATGAAGAAGACAATGAAGAAGAAGAAGAAGAAAATGAAGAAAAAGAAGAAAAAGAAGAAGAAGATGAAGAAGAATAAGATGATGATGAAGAAGAAGAAAGAGAAGAAGGACAGGAAGAGGAAGAAGAAGAAGAAGAGGAAGAAGGAGAAGAAGAAGAAAACAAAGAAGAAGAAGAAGAAGAAGAAGGTGTAGGAGGAGGAGCAGAAGAAGAAGATGAAGAAGAAGAAAAGAAAGTAGAAGAAGAAGATGATGATGATGATGGCGATGATGTAGAAGAAGAGTAAGAAGAAGAAGAGGAAGAAGAGGAGGAAGAAGAAGAAGAAAAGGAAGAAGCAGAAGTAGGAGATGTAGAAGAAGACGAAGAAGAAGAAGAACAAGAAGACAATAATGATGATGAAGAATCAGAAGATGAAGAAGAAGAAGATGATCAAGAAGTAGAAGAAGAACAAAAAGAGGAAGAAAAAGAAGGACAAGAAGAAGGGAACAAGAAGAAGAAGAAGAAGAAGAATAAGAAGGAGAAGACGAAGAAGAAGAAGAAGAAGAAGAAGAATAAGAAGAATAACAATAAGAAGAAGAAGAAGAAGAACAAGAAGAAGATAAAGAAGAAGAAGATGAGGAAGTAGAAGAAGAAGAAAAAGAAGGCGAAGTAGAAGAAGAAGATGAAGATGAAGAAGGCAAAGAAGTGGAAGAGAAAGTAGTAAAAGAGGAAGAAGAAGAAGAAGAAGAAGAAGTCGAACAAGAAGAAGAAGAAAAACAAGAAGAAACAGAAGAAGAAGAAGAAGACAAAGAAGACAT
>JAIUJO010000724.1:95000-102500 GCA_023846275.1 Vanilla planifolia
GACAAAGAAGTGGAAGATGACAAATAAGATGTAAAAGAAGACAAGGAGAAGAAGAAGAAGAAGAAGAAGCAAAAGAAGAAGGAGAAGAAGTAGAAGAATAATAAAAAGAAGAAGATGAAGAAGAAGAAGAAGAAGAAGAATGAGAAGAAGAAGAAAAAGAAGTAGAACAAGAAGAAGAAGAAGAAGAAGAAGAAGAAGAAGAAGAAGAAAATTAAGAAAGAAGAAGAAGTGGAAGAAGATGAAGAAATGGAAGAAGAAGAAGAAGAAGAAGAATAAGAATAATAAGAAAAAGAGGAAGAGGAAGAAGAAGAAGAAGAAGAAGAAGAGGAGGAAGAAGAAGAAAGAGAGGAAGAAGAAGAGGAAGAACACGTAGAAAAGAAAGAAGTAGATCACAATGAAGAATAAAAAGACAAAGACAAAAAAGAAAAAGGGGACGAAGAAAAATTAGAAAAAGGAGAATAAGAAGAAGAAAATGTAGAAGAAGAAAAAGAACACAAACCAGAAGAAGAGGAAGAGGAAGAAGAAGAAGAAGAAGAAGAAGAAGAAGAAGAAGAAGAAAGAAGAAGAAGAAGACGAAGAAGACATAGAAGAAGAAGGCAAATAAGACGTAGAGGAAGAAGAAGGAGAAGAATAAGAAGATGATGAAGAAGAAGAAGGAGAAGAAGAAGAAGAAGAAGAAGGAGAAGAAGATGAAGAAGACGAAGAAGAAGAAGAAGATGAAGAAGATTAAGAAGAAAAAGAAGAAAAAGAAAAAGAATAAGAATAAAAGGAGGAAGAACAAATAGAATAAGAGGAATAAGTAGAAGAAGAAGAGGAAGAAGAAGGAGGAGAAGGAGAAGAAGAAGAAGAAGAAGAAGAAGAAAAAGATGAAGAATAAGATGAAGAAGAAGACGAAGACGAAGAAGCAGAAGAAGAAGAAGAAGAAGAAGAAGAAGAAGAAGAAGAAGGAGATGAAGAAGGAGGAGAAGAAGAAGAAACGAAGAAGAGGATTTAGAAGAGAAAGAAGAAGAAGAAGAAGAAGAAGAAGGAAAAGAAGACAATGAAGAAGAAAAAGAAGAAGAATAAGAAGAAGAAGAAGAAGAAGAATAACAAGAAGAAGATGATGAATAAGAAGAAGAAGAAGAAGAAGAAGAAGAAGAAGACAATGAAAAAGAAGGAGAAGAAGAAAAAGAAGATGAAGATGAACAAGAGGAAGAGGAAGAAGAAGAAGTAGAAGAAGAAGGAAAAGTGGAAGCAAAAGGAGGAGGAGAAGAAGGAGGAGAAGACAAAGAAGAAGAAGTAGGAGAAGAAGAAGTAGAAGAAGAAGAAGAAAAGATGAAGATGATGAAGAAGAAGAAGAAGAATAACAAGAAGAAGGAGCAAAAGGAGTAAGAGAAGAAGAAGAAGAAGAAGGAGAAACTAAAGAAGATGAAGAACAAGAAGAAGAAGAGGAGGAAGAAGAAGAAGAAGAAAATGAAGGCAAAGAAATTGAAGAAGAAGATGTAGAAGAAGAAGCCAAAGAAGCAAAATAAGAAGAAGATGAAGAAGAAGAAGGCAAAGAAGAAGAAAAAGAAGAAGAAGAAGAAGTACAAGAAGAAGAAGAAGAAGAACAAGAAGAAGAGGATGACAAAGAAGAAGAAGAAGAGGAAGAAGAAGAAGACGAAGAAGATGTAGTAGACGAAGAAGATGCAGTAGAAGAAGAAGAAAAAAAAGAAGGAGAAGAAGAAAAAGAAGAAGAACAAGAAGGAGAAGAAGGAGGAGGAGAAGAAGAAGAAGAAGAGGAAGAAGAAGAAGAAGAAGAAGAAGAAGAATAAGAAGATGAAGGAGATGAAGAAGAAAAAGAAGAAGAAGAAGAAGATGATGAAGAGTAAGAATATGAAGAAGAAGACGAAGAAGAAGAACTAGAACCAGAAGAAGAACAAGATGGAGAAGAATAAGAAGAAGAGGGGGAAGGAGAAGAAGAAGACGAAGAAGAAGAGGAAGATGAAGATAAAGAAGACGAAGAAGTAGTAGACGAAGATGAAGAAGGAAAAGAAGAGGAAGAGGATGTAGACGACGAAGAAGAAGAAGAAGATGATGATGATGACAAAGAGGAATAAGAAGAGGAAGAAGAGGAAGAAGAAGAAGAAGAAGAAGAAAAAGAAGAACAAGAAGAAGAAGAAGACGAGGAATTCATCGAAGAAGAAGAAGAAGTAGAAGAAGAAGAAGAAAAAGAAGAAGAAGAAGAAGAAGAAGAAGAAGAAGAAGGCAATGATGCAGAAGAAGAAGAAGGAGGGACAGAAGGAGGAAAAGAAGAAGAAGAAGAAGAAGAAGAAGAAGAAGAAGTATGAGAAGAAGGAGAAGAAGAAGAAGATGAAGAAGTTGTAGAAGAAGAAGAAAAAGAAAAAGATGATGAAAAAGAAGACGAAGAAGAAGAATAAGAAGAAGCAGAAGAAGAAGAAGAAGAAGAAGAAGAATAAGTAGAAGAAAAATAAGAAGTAGAAGATGAAGAAGTAGAAGATGAAGAAGTAGAAGAACAAGCAGATGTTGAAGATGAAGAAGAAAAAGTTGAAGAAGAAGAAGAAGATGAAGAAGGCAAAGAAGATGAACAAGAAGGAGTTGAAGAAGAAGGCAAAGAAGAAGAAGAATGCTAGGAAGAAGAAGAAGAAGAAGAACAAGAGGAAGAAGAAGTCGAAGAAGATGAAAAAGAAGTTAAAGAAGAAAGCAAAGAAAAATAAGAAGAAGAAGGCGAGGAAGAGGAAGGAAAAGTAGAAGATGATTGATAACAAGAATAGGAAGAAGAAGAAGCAGAAGCAGAAGAAGAAGAAGAAGAAGAAGAAGAAGAAGGAGAAGAAGGAGAAGATGAAGAAGGAGAAGAACAAGACGGAGATGAAGGAGAAGAAGGAGGAGCAGAAGAAGAAGAAGGAGAAGAAGAAGATGATGAAGAAGAAGAACTAGGAGAAGAAGAAGGAGATGAAGAAGTAGAAGAAGTTGTAGAAGAAGAAGAAAAAGAAGTAGAAGAT
Organism: Vanilla planifolia; assembly: GCA_023846275.1. Lineage (NCBI taxonomy): Eukaryota > Viridiplantae > Streptophyta > Magnoliopsida > Asparagales > Orchidaceae > Vanilla > Vanilla planifolia. The sequence goes on from JAIUJO010000724.1 coordinate 97,982, forward strand.
GAAGAAGACGAAGAAGAAGAAGAAGAAGAAGCAAAAGAAGAATAAGTAGAAGAAAAGAAAGTAGAAAATGACGAAGAAGAAGTATAAGATGAAGAAGTAGAAGAAGAAGGAGAGGAATAAGAAGAAAAAGAACTCGAGAAACAAGAAAAAGAAGAAGAAGAAGATCAAGAGGAAGAAGAAGAATAAGAATAAGCAGAAGTAGAAGACGCAGTAGATGTAGAAGAAAAAGAAGAATGTAAAGAAGAAGAACAAAAGAAGAAGAAGAAGAAGAAGAAGAAGAAGAAGACAAAGGAGAAGAGGATGCATAAGAATAAGAAGAAGAAGAGGAAGAAGAAGAAGAAGCAGATGAAGAAGAAGAATAAAAATATGAAGAAGAAAAAGAAGAAGACGAAGAAGAAGAAGAAGAAGAAGATGGTGAAGGTGGAGGAGGAGAAGAAGAAGGAAAAGAAAGAAATGAAGAATAATAAGAAGAAGAAGAAGAGGAAGAAGAAGAAAAAAAGAAGAAGAAGAATTAGAAGAAGAAGAGGAAGAAAAAGAAGAAGATGAATATGAAGAAGAAAAGGAAGAAGATGAATATGAAGAAGAAAAGGAAGAAGAAGAAGAAGAAGACCAAGAGCAAGAAGATGAAATTAAGGAAGATGAAGAAGGTGAAGAAGAAATAGAAAAAGAAGAAGATGATGATGATGAAAAATAAGAAGAACAAGAAGAAGAAGAAGAAGTGGTAGATGAAGTAGAAGATGAACAATAAGAAGAAGAAGATGAGGATGAAGAAGAAGATGAGAAGAAGATGAAGAAGAAGAAGAAAAAGGACAAGGAGATGAAGAAGAAGAAGAAGAGGAAGAAGAACATAAAGAATAGGGAGAAGACAAAGAAGAAGAAGAAGAAGAAGAATAAGATAAGAAAGAAGAGGAAGAACAAAAAAAGAATTAGAACAACAAGAAGAAGAAGAAGTAGGAGAAGATGAAAATGAAGAAGAAGAAAAAGAATAATAATAATAATAAGAAGAAGAAGTAGAAGAAGAAAACCAAGTAAAAGAAGAAAAAAAAGAATGAAAAGAGGCAGAGGAAGAAGAAGATGAAGAAGAAAGAGCAGAAGAAGCAGAAGAAGAGGAGAAGGAAGAAGTAAAGGATGTTAGAGAAGAAGAAGATGAAGTAGAAGGTGAAGAAGAAGGAGAAGAAGAAGAAAAAGAGAAAAAGAAGAGGAAGAAGAAGTCGAAGAAGGAGAAGAAGAAGTAGATGATGATGATGAAGAAGAAGAACAGGAAGAATAAGAAGAAGAATAAAAAGAATAACAAGATGAAGAAGAAGAATAGGAAGAAGAAGTAGTAGTAGAAGAAGAAGAGGAAGAGATGAAGGAGAAGAAGAAGAAGGCAAAAAAGAAGGAGAAGAAGAAGTCGAAGAAGTGGAAGGGGTAGAAGGGGAAGAAAAAAAGAAGGGGAGAGGAAGGGGAAGAAGAAGAACAAGAAGAAGAAGAAAAAAAAGAAGACAAAGAAGAAGAAGAAGACAAAGAAGAAGAAGAAGAAGAAGGGGATGATGAAGAAGAAGGATAAGGAGAAAAAGGTCGAGGAGGTAGAGAAGAAGAAGAAAAGGAAGGGGAAGAAGGAGGAGAAGAAGAAGAACTAGAAGAAAAATAAGAAGAAGAAAGAAAAGAGAAGGAGATGAAGAAGGAGAAGAAGAAGGAGAAGAAGAAGAAGAAAAAGAAGAAGGTGAATAATGATAATAATAATAATAAGAAGGAGAAGAAGAAGAATACGAAGAAGAAGAAGTTGATGAAGAAGAAGTAAAAGAAAAGGAAGACAAAGAAGAAGACTAAGAAGAAGACGAAGAAGTAGAAGAAGAAGAAGAAAAAGAAGAACAAAAAAAAAGATGAACAAGATGATGAAGGAGAAGAAGAAGTCCACGAAGAAGGTGAAGAAGAAGAAGTAGAAGATGTAGTAGCAGTAGAAGAAGAATAAGATGAAGCTAAAGAAGAAGAAGAAGAAGAAAAAGACTAAGTAGAAGAAGTTGAGGAAGAACAAGAACAAGAACAAGAAGAAGAAAAAGTAGAAGATGGAGGAGAAGAAGAAGAAGAAAAAGAAGAAAAAGAAGGAGAAGAAGAACAAGAAGAAGTAGAAGAAGAAGAGGAAGGAAAAGAGGAAGAAGATGATTATGATGATGAAGAAGAAAAGGAAGAAGTTGAAGGAGACAAAGTAGTAGAAGAAGAAGAAGATGAACACGAAGGAGAAGGAGAGTAAGAAGAAGAAGAGGAAGAACAAGAACAAGAAGAACGTGAGAAGAAGAAGAAGATGAAGAAGAAGACAAATAACATGAAGAAGAAGAAGCAGAAGAAGAAGAGAAAGAAGTACAAAAATTCGAAGAAGAAGGAGAAGTCGAGGAAGAAGGAGAAAGGAATATGAAGAAACAGATGAAGAAGAAGAAGAAGAAGAAGAAGGCGAAGAAGAAGAAGAAGAAGAAGAAGAAGAAGAAGAAAAAGAAGAAGTAAAAGAAGAAGAAGAGGAAGAGCAAGATGAAGAAGAAGAAGAAGAAGAAGTAGAAGAGAAGAAGACAACAATGAAGAAGAAGAAGTAGAAGTTGAAGAAGAAGAAAAAGAAGGTGATAAAGAGGAAGAAAAAAATAAGGAAGAAGTAAAAGAAGAAGAAGAAGAAGACGAAAAGTAAAAGAAGAAGAAGATGATGAAGAAGACGTAAAAGAAGACAAAGAAGGAGAAGACGATGAAAAAGAAGAAGAACAAGAAGGAGAGAAGAAGAACAAGAAGAAGAAGAAGAAGATAAAGAAGAAGAAGAACGAGAAGAATAAGAAAAATAAGAAGAAAAAGTAGAGAAAGAAGAAGAAGAAGAGGAAGAAGAAGAAGAAGACAATGAAGAAGAAGTAGAAGAAGTTGAAGAAAAGGAAGAAGAATAAGATGAAGAAGAAGAAGAAGAAGAAGAAGAAAGAGAAGAAGAAGAAGTAGAAGAATAAGAACAAGAAGAGGAGGAGGAAGAAGAAGAAGAAGAAGAAGAAGGAGAGGAAGAAGAAGAAGAGGAACACATAGAAGAGGAAGAAGTAAACAGCGAAGAAGAAGAAGAAGGCAAAGAAAAAAAGACGAAGGGGACGAACAAAAAGTAGTGAAAGGAGAATAAGAAGAAGAAATGGTAGAAGAAGAAGTAGAAGACGAACAAGAAGAAGGGATAGAGGAAGAAGAAGAAAAAGAAGAAGAAGACGAAGAAAAGAAAGGCAAAGAAAAAGAAAAACAACTTGAAGAAGAAGAAGAAGAAGAACAAGAAGAATAGCAAGATGAAGAAGAAGAAGATGAAGAAGAAGAACAAGAGGAAGAAGAAAAAGAAGATATAGAAGAGGAAGAAGAAGAAGAAGAAGAAGACAATGAAAAGGAAGAAGAAGAAGAAGAAGAAGAAGAAGAAGAAGAAGAAGAAGTAGAGGAAGGAGAAGAAGAAGCAGAAGAAGAAAATGAGGAACAAGTAGTAGAAGAAGAAGCCAAAGAAGCAAAATAAGAAGAAGAAGAAGAAGAAGAAGAAGAAGAAGAAGAAGAGAAAGAAGAAGGAGAGGAGGAGGAAGAAGAAGACAAAGATGATGTAGTAGAAGAAGAAAAAGATAAAGAAGAAGAAGAAGAAGAAGAAGAAGGGGGAGGAGGTGAAGAAAATGAAGAAGAAGAAGAAGAAGAAGAAGTAGAAGAAGTTGATGACGAAGAAGGTGAAGAAGAAAAAGAAGAAGAAGAAGAATAAAAAGAAAAAGATGAAGAAGAATAACAAGAATAAGAAGAAGAAGAAGAAGAAGAAGTGGAAGAAGGAGAAGAGGAAGAAGAAGAAGTGGAAGAACTAGAAGACGAAGATGAAGAATACAAAGAAGAAGAAGACAAAGATGAAGAAGGCAAAGAATAGGAAGAGGATGTTCATGAAGAAGAAGAAGAAGAAGCAGATGATAAAAAAGAGAAATAAGAAGAAGAAGAAGAAGAGGAGGAAGAAGAAGAGGAAAAAGAAGAAGAAAAAGAAGAAGAAGATGAAGACAAAGAAGATGTCGAAGAAGAAGATGAAGAAGTAGAAGAAGAAAAGATGAAGAAGAAAAAGGAGAAGAAGAAGAAGAAGAAGAAGAAGAAAAAGAAGAAGAAGATGATGATGAAGAAGAAGAAGAAGGAGAAGAATAAGAAGAAGAAGAATAAGAAGAAGAAGAAGAAGAAGATGATGATGATGATGAAAAAGAATAAGAGAAGCAGAAGAAGAAGACGAAGAAGAAGAAGAACAAGAAGAAAAAAGAAGAAGGAAAAAGAGGAGGAGAAGAAGGAGGAGGAGGAGAAGAAGAAGAAGAAGAAGAAAAAGCCTAAGAAGAAGAAGTAGAAGATGAAGACAAAGAAAAAGAAGAAGATGAAGAAGAAGATGAGAAAAGAAGAAAAAGATAAAGAAGAAGATCAAAAAAAAGGAGAAGAAGAAGAAGAAGAAGTAGAAGAAGAAGACGAAGATGAAGAAGGCAAAGAAGAGGAAGAGGACGTTCATGAAGAAGAAGAAGAAGAAGCAGATGATAAAGAAGAG
>JAIUJO010000724.1:107500-110000 GCA_023846275.1 Vanilla planifolia
GTGGATGACAAGAAGAAGAAGAAGAAGAAGAAAAAGAAGAAAGAAGAAAAGCAAGATTAAGAAGATGAAGAAGATGAAGTAGGAGCAGAAGAAAAAGAAGAAGAAGAAGAAGAAGAAGAAGAAGAAGATGATGAAGAAGAAGAAGAAGAAAAGAGGAAGAAGAAACAGAAGAAGACGGACAAGAAGAAGAAAAGGAAGAAGTTGAAGAAGTAGTAGTAGTAGAAGAAAAAGAAGAAGAAGAAGAATAACAAGAAGGAGAAGAACAAGAAAAACAGGACAAAGAAGAAGACTAAGAAGAGGAGAACAACGATCGAGACAAAGAAGAAGTAGACAATGAAGGAGGAGGAGATAAAGATGAAGAAGAAGGTGAAGAAGTAGAAGAAGAGGAAGAAGAAGCAGAAGAAGAAGAAGAAGAAGAAGAAGAAGAAGAAGTAGAAGAAGAAGATATTGAAGAAGAAGAACAAGGACAAGTAGATGAAGAAGAAGTGGAAAAAGAAAAAGAAGAAAAAGAAGAAAATGAAGAATAAGAAGAAGAAGAAGAAGATTATGATGAATAAGAAGAAGAAGAAAAATGAACAAGAGGAAGAAAAAGAAGGATACCAAGAAATAGAAGAAGAAGAAGTAGGCAAAGTAGAAGAAGAAGAACACGAAGAAGAAGAAGTAAAGAAGAAGAAGAATAAAAAGAAGAAGAAGAAGATCAAGAAGACGAAGAAGAAGAAGAAGAAGAAGAAGAAGAGAAAGAACAAGAAGAAGAAGATGGTGAAGACGCAGAAGAAGAAGAAGAAGATGATGACGAATACAAAGAAGAAGAAGAAGAAGAAGAAGAAGTAGATGACTAAGAAGAAGTAGAAGGAAAAGAAGAAGAAGAAGAAGAAGAAGAAGAAAAAGAAGAAGTAGAAGAGGAAGAAGAAGAAGAAGAAGAAGAAGGACAAGGAGAAGAAGAAGAAGAAGAAGAAGTCGAAGAAGACGTAGAATAAGAAGAAGAAGAAGTAGAAGAAGACGAAGAAGACAAAGAAGAAGATAAAGAAGAAGAAGAATTAGAATAAGAAGAAGTTGAAGATGAAGAAGAAGAAGAAGAAGAAGGATAAGAAGTAGAGAACGAGGAGAAGAAGAAAAAGAAGAAGATGAAGAACAACAACAACAGGAAGAAGGAGAAGAAGAAGAAGAAGGAGAAGAAGCAGAAGAAGTAGAAGTAGTAGTAGAAGAAGAAGAAGAAGAAGAAGAACGAGAAGAAGAAGAAAATGATAAAGAAGTTGAAGTTGAAGAAGAAGAAGAAGAAGAAGTAGAAGAAGAAGATGGTGATAACGAAGATGAAGAAGGAGAAGTAGTAGAAGAAGAAGAAGACGAAGAAGAAGAAAAAGAAGAAGAAGAAAAAGAAGATGGAGAAGATGACGAATACGAAGAAGAAGAAGGAGAAGAAGAAGAAGAAGAAGAAGAAGAAGAAGAAAGAAGTAGTAGTAGTAGTAGAAGAAGAAGAAGAAAAGGTAGAAGCGTAAGAAGAAAAAGAAGGAAAAAAGGAAGAAGATGAAGAAGAAGAAAACAAGAACGACAACAAGAACAAGATGAAGAAGTAGAAGAAGAAGAAAAAGGAGAAGAACGAGCAGGAGAAGAAGAAGATAAGAAGAAGAAGAAGAAGAAGAAGATGAAGGAGGAGAAGAAGAAGAAGAGTAAGAAGAAGAAGAAGAAAAAAAATAGTTAAAGAAAAAGAGAAAGAAGAAGGAGAAGAAGAAGAAGAAAGATAAGAAGGAGAAGAAGATGAAGATGATGACGAAGAAGAAGAAGATGTAGAAGAAGCAGACAAAAAAGAAAAAGTAGACGAAGAAGAAGAAGAGGAAGAAGAAGAAGAAGAAGAAGAAGAAGAAGATGAAGACAAAGAAGAGGTCAAAGAAGAAGAAAAAGAAGAAGAAGAAGAAGTAGAAGAAGAGCAAAATGAATAACAAGAAGAATAAGGAGAAGGAGAAGAAGGAGAAGAAGAAATAGAAATAGAAGAAGAAAAAGAAGAAGAAGATGATGATAAAGAAGTAGAATAAGAAGAAGAATAAAAAGAAGAAGTAGAAGTAGAAGAAGAAAAAGAAGAAGAAGAAGAAGAAGAAGAGGTAGCATAAGAAGAAGAAGAAGATGAAAAAGAAGAAGAGGAAGAAGAAAAACAAGAAGAAGAATAAGAAGAAGAATAAGAAGAAGAAGAAGAAGAAGAAGAAGAAGATGAAGAAGAAGAAGAAGAAGAAAAAGGAGAAGCAAATGAAGAAGAAGAAGTAGTAGGAGAATAAGAAGACAAAGAAGAAGACGAAGTAGAAGAAGAAGTAGAAGTAGAAGAAGAAGAAGAAGACGGAGAAGAAGAAAGGCAAAGAATAAGAAGTAGGAGAAGAATTTGGAGAAGAAGAAGAAGAAGAAGAAGAAGAAGAAGATGTAGAAGAAGATGAAGTAGTAGTTGTAGAAGAAGAAAAAGATGCAAAGAAGAGAAAGAAGAAGAAGAAGAAGAAGAAGAAGAAGTAGAAGAAGA
>JAIUJO010000724.1:120000-122500 GCA_023846275.1 Vanilla planifolia
AGAAGAAGTAGAAGACAAAATAAGAGGAAGAAGAAGAAGAAGAAGAAGAAGGAGAATAAGAGGTAAAAGAAGAAGAATAAGTATAAGAAGAAGAAGAAGAAGAAAAAGAAGAATTAAATGAAAAAGACAGAAGAAGAAGAGGAAGCAGATGAAGAAGAAGAAGAAGAAGGCGAGGAAGACAAAGAAGACAATGAAGAAGAAGAAGATGTGGAAGAAGAAGAAGAAGAAGTGGAAGAATAAGAGGAAGAAAAAGAAAAGAAGAAGAAGACAAAGAAGAAAAAGAAGAAAATGAAGAAGGAAAAGAAGAAGAAGAGGGAGAAAATGAATAAGAAAGAACATGACGAAGAAGAAGAAGAAGAAGAAGAAGAAGAAGTTGAAAAAGAAGAAGGAGAAGAAGAAGAAAAAAAGAAGAAGATCAAGACTAAGAAGAAGAAGTAGAAGAAGAAGATGATGAAGAAGACAAAGAAGAAGAAGAAAAAGATGGGGAAGGAGATGATTAAGAAGAAGAAGAAGAAGAAGAAGTAAAAGATGAAGAAGAAGAAGAATATAAAGGTAAAGAAGAAGAAGAAGAAGAAGAAGAAGAACAGCAAGAAGAAGAAGTAGTAGAAGAGGAAGAAGAAGGAGAAGAAGAGGAAGAAGAAGAAGGAGAAGAAGAAGAAGAAGAAGAAGAAGAAGAAGATGATGAAAAAGAACAAGATGAAAAAGAAGAAGAAGAAGAAGATGAAGAGAAAAAAGGAAGAATTACACAAAGAATAAGAAGAACAAGGAGTAGAAGAGGAAGATGAAGAAGAAGAAGACGAAGTAGAAGATGAAGAAGATGAAAAGGACGAAGGCGAAAAAGATGATCAAGAAGAAGACAAAGGAAAAGAAGAAGAAAAAGAAGAAGAAGAAGAAAAATAAGAACAAGAAGATGGAGAAGAAGAAGAAGAAGAAGAAGAAGAAGACGAAGCAGATAGAGAAGAAGGTGAAGAAGAAGAAGTAGAAGAGGAAGAAGATGAAGAAGAATAATAAGAAGAAAAGTAAAAGAAAAGGAATGAGAAGGAAAATAAGAAGAAGAAGAAGAAGAAGAAGAAGAAGAAGAAGATGAAAAAGAAGAAGAATTTGGAGTAAAAGAAGAAGAAGATGATGAAGAAGAAGAAGATGAAGAAGAAGATGAAGAAAAAGACACAGAAGAAGATGATGAAGAAGACGAAGAAAAGAATGAATAAGAAGAAGAAGAAGAAGAAGAAGAATTAGAAAAATAAGAAGAAGAAGAAGAAGAAGGAGAAGAAGGCATAGAAAAAGAAGAAGCAGCAGAAGAAGTCGACAAAGAAGATGAAGAAGAAGATGAAGAAGAAGAAGAAGGAGAAGAAGAGAAGGAAAAGTTGAAGAAGAAGAAAAATAAGAAGAAAAAGGAGAAGAAGATGATGAAGAGGAAGAAGATGAAGAAGAAGAAGATGAAGAAGAAGAATTAGAAGAACTGGAAGAAGAAGAAGAAGAAGAAGAAGAAAAAGAAGATGAAGGCGACGAAGAAGAAGACCAAAAAGAAGAAGAAGAAGAAGGGGAAGAAGGAGAAGAAGGAGATGAAGAAGAACAAGAAGAAGAAGAAGAAGAAGGAGAAGAAGATAAAAGATGAGGGAGAACAAGAAGATGAAGAAGAAGACAACAAAGAAGAAGAAGAAGTAAAAGAAGAAGAAGATGAAGAGGAAGATGGAGAAGAAATAGAAGAAGAAGAATAATAAGAATAAAAGTAAGAGAAAAAAGAAGAAAAGAAAGGAAAAGAAGAATAAAAAGAGGAGGAAGAAGAAGAAAAGTAAGAAGAAGAAAAGTAGAAGAAGAAGAAGAATAAGAAGATGAAGATGAAGAAGAAGAAAGAGAAGAAGAAGAAGAAGAAGAAGAACAGGAAGACGAAGAAGAAGACAAAGAAGAAGAAGAAGAAAAAGATGATGATGAAGAAGAAGAAGAAGATCAAGAAGAAGTAGAAAAGGAAAAGGAAGAAGAAGACAAATAAGAGGAAGAAGAAGAAAAAGATGAAGAATAAGAAGAAGAACAAGAAGAAGAAGAAGAAGAAGAACAGAAAGAAGAAAAAGAAGAAGAAGAAAAAGAAGAAAAAGTACAAGAAGAAAAAGAAGTAGAAGAAGAAAAAGATGATAATGATGAAGAAAGAGAAGAAGAAGAAGAACAAGGAGAAGAAGAAGAAGAAGGAGAAAAAGAAAAAGATGAAGAAGAAAAAGAAGGAGAAGAAGAAGAAGGAAATGGAGAGGAAGACGAACAAGAAGATGAAGAATAAAATGATTTGGAGGTAGAAGAAGAAGAAGAAGAAAAAGTCTAAGAAGACGAAGATGACGAAGAAGAAGAGGAAGAACAATTCAAAGAAGAAGATGAAGAAGTAGAAGAATAAGAAGAAGAATAAGAAGAAGAAGAAGAAGAAGAAGAAGAAGAAGAAGAAAAATAAGAAGAAAAAGAAGAAGAAGACGAAGAAGAAGAAGAAGAAGAAGAAGAAAAAGAAGAAGAGGAAGTG
>JAIUJO010000724.1:150000-152500 GCA_023846275.1 Vanilla planifolia
AGATGAAAAGAAAGAAAAAGAAGAATAAGGAGAGGAAGAAGAAGAAGAAGAAGTGTAAGAAGAAGAGAAAGTAGTAGAAGAAGAAGAAGAAGAAGATGAAGAAAAGGAAGAAGGAGAAGAAGAACAAGAAGAACAAGAAGACGAAGAAGAAGACAAAGAAGAAGAAGAAGAAGAAGACGAAGAAGAAAAAGAAGAATAAGAATAAGAAGAGGATGATGAAGAATAAGAAGAAGAAGAAGAAGAAGAAGAAGATTAAGAAGAAGAAGAAAAAACGAGGAAGAAGAAGACGAAAAAGAGGAAGAAGAAGAATAAGAAGAAGGAGATGAACAAGAAGAAGAAGAAGAAGAAGAAGAAGAAGAAGAAATAGTAGAAGAAAAAGAAGAAGAAGAAGAAGAAGAAGAAGACGAAGAAGAAAAAGAACATGAAAAAGAAGAAGTAGAAGAAGATGAAGATGTTAATGATGAAGAAAGAGAGGAAGAAGACGAACAAGGAGAAGATGAAGAATGAAAAAAGAAAAAGACGAAGAAGAAAAAGAAGGGGAAGAATAAGAAAAAAATGGAGAGGAAGGGAAACAAGAAGATGAAGAATAAAAAGATTTGGAAGTAGAAGAAGAAGAAGAAGAAGAAAAAGACTAAGAAGATGAAGATGATGAAGAAGAAGAGGAAGAACTATATGAAGAAGAAGATGAAGAAGAGGAAGAAGTAAAAGAAGAAGAAGAAGTCGAAGAAGAAGAAGAAGAAGAAAAATAAGAACAAAAAGAAGAAGAAGACGAAGAAGAAGAAGAAGAAGAAGAAGAAGAAGAAGAAGAAGAAGAAGAAGAAGAAAAAGAAGAAGAAGAGGAAGTGGAAGAAGAAGAAGAAGAAGAACAATATAAAGAAGAGGAAGGAGAAGGAGAAGAAGTCATCAAAGAAGAAAAAGAAGAAGGAGAAGAAGATGAAGAAGAAGAACAAGAAGAAGAAGAAGAAAAAGAAGAAAAAGAAGAAGAATAAGTGGAGGAAGAAGAAGAGGAAGAGGATGAAGAAGAATTAGATTAAGTAGAAGAAGAAGAAGAAAGAGAAAGAGAAGAAGAAGAAGAAGAAGAAGAAGAAGCAGAAGAAGATGAAGGAGAACAAGAAGAAGAGGAAGAAGAAGAACTAAAAGAAGAAGAAGAAGAAGAAGAAGAAGAAGAAGAAGAAGAAGAAGAAGAAGATGAATAAGAAGAAGAAGAAGATGATGATGAAGAAGAAGAAGAAAAAGAGGAAGAAGAAGAAGAAGGAGAACTAGAAGAAGAGGAGAAAGAACAAGTAGAAGAAGAAGCTGAAGGAGTAGAAGGAGAAGAAGAAGAAGAATAAGAAAAACAACAATAAGAAGAAGAAGAATTGGAAGAAGAAAAAGAAGAAGAAGAAGATGAAGAAGACAAACAAAAGTAAAATATGAGCAAGAAGAGAAAGGAGAGGAAGAAGTAGAGGAAGAAGAGGAAGAAGAAGAAGAAGAAAAAGATGAAAATGAACAATAAGAAGAAGAAGAACAAGAAGAAGAAGAAGAAGAACAAGAGAAAGAAAAAGAAGAAGAAGAAGAGGAAGAAGATGAAAAACAAGAAGAAGCCGAAGAAGAACAATAAGAAGATGAAAAAGAAGAAGATAAAGAACAAGAATAAGATGAAGAAGAAGGAGAAGAAGAAGAAGTTAAAGATGATGATGATTTTGATGACAAAGTAAAAGAAGAAGAAGAAGAAGAAGGTGAAGAAGAAGAAGAAGAAGGAGACGACTAAGAAGAAGAAGAAGAAAAAGAAGTATATGGAGAAGAAGAAGAAGAACAATAAGAAAAATAAGAAGAAGAATAAGAAGAAGAAGAAGAAGAAGAAGATGAAGAAAAAGAAGAAGAAGAAGAAGATAATGAAGAAGCAGAAGTAGAAGAAGAAGAAGTAGAAGAAAAAGAAGAAGAAGAAGAAGTAGAAGAAGAAGAAGAAGAACAAGAAAAAGAAGAAGAAAGAGAAGAAGTAGAAGAAGGAGAAAAGAGGAAGACAAAGAAGAAGAAGAAGAAGAGGAAGAATAAGAAGAAGGAGAAGAAGAAGAAGAAGAAAAAGAAGAAGAACAAGAAGAAGTGGAACACAAAAAAGAATAGGTAGAAGAAGAAGAAGATGATGATGAAGAAGCAGAAGAAGAAGAGACAGAAAATAAGGAAGAAGAAAATGAAGAAAAGAAGATGTAGAAGAGGACGAAGAAGAAGAAGAAGAAGAAGACAAAGAAGAAGAAGACAAAGAAGAGGAAGAAAATGAAGAAGAAGAAGAAGAAGAAAAAGTATAAGAAGTAGAAGAAAAAGAAGAAAGAGAGGAGGAAGAAGAAGAAGAAGAAGAAGAAAAAGAAGAAAAAGAAAAAAAAGAAGAGGAAGACAAAAAAGAATAAGTAGAAGAAGAAGATGATGATGATGAAGAAGAAGGGGTAGAAAAAGAAGAAGAAGATGAAGAAAAGTAGAAGAATAAGAAGAAGAAGAGGACGAAGAAGAAGAGAAGAAGAAATAG
>JAIUJO010000724.1:162500-165000 GCA_023846275.1 Vanilla planifolia
AAGAAAAAGAAGAACAAAAAGAAGAACAAAAAGAAGAAGAAGAAGAAAGAAGATGAAGAGGAAGAATAAGAATAAGAAGAAGAATGACGAGAAGAATCAGATGAAGAAGACGAAGAAGCAGAAGAAGAAGAAGAAGAAGAAGAAGACGAAGAAGAAGAAGAAGAAGAAGAAGAAGAAGGTGAAGAAGAAGAACAAGAAGAAGAAGAAGAAAGAAAAGATGAAGGAAGAGGAGGAGGAGAAGAAGAAGAAGAAAAGGAAGGTGAAGAAGAAGAAGAAGAAGAAGAAGAAGATGAAGAAGAAGAAGAAGAAGAAGAAGAAGAATTAGTAGACGAAGAAAAAGTAGAAAAAGAAGAAGAAGAAGAAGAAGAAGAAAAAGAAGAAGATGAAGAAGAAGAAGACGACTAAGAAGAACATGAAGATGAAAGAGAAGGAGAAGGAGAAGAAGAAGAAGAATAAGAAGAATAAGAAGAAGACGAAGAAGAAGAAGATGACGACGAAGAAGACAAAGAAGAAGAAGATGAAGAAGAAGAAGAAGGAGAAGAAGACAAAGAAAAATGAGAAGAAGAAGAAGAACAAGAAGAAGAAGACGATGAAAAAGAAGAAGGAAGATAAGAAGAAGAAAATGTAGAAGTAATGATGAAGAAATATTTGAAAAAGAGGAAGAGGTAGAATAAGAAGAAGTAGAAGATGAAGAAGAAGAACAAGAAGTAGTATAAGAAGAAGAAGACGGAAAAGAAGAAGAATATGACAAAGAAGAAGGCAAAGAAGAAGAAGTAGAACAAGTCAAAGAAGAAGAAGAAGAAGAAGTTGAAGAAGAAGATTAAAAAGTTGAGGAAGAAGATTAAGAAGAAGAATAAGAAGTAGAATAAGAAGGAGGAGAAGAAGAAGAAGAAGAAGAAGAAGAAAGATAAGAAGAAGGAGAAGAAAAAGGAGGAGAAGAAGAAGAGAAAGAATAAGAAGAAGAAGAAAAAGAAGTTGAAGAAGAAGAGGAAGAAGAAGATGAAGAAGATAATGAAGAAGAAGAAGAAAACAAAGAAGAAGAAGTTGAAGGACATAAAGAGGAAGGAGAAGGAGAAGAAGAAGAAGAAGAAGAAGACGAAGAATAAGAAGAATATGAATAAGAAGAAGAAGAAGAAGAAGGTGATGATGATGATGATGAAGAAGATGAAGCAGAGGAAGAAGAAGAAGGAGAAGAAGAATAAGGAGAAGTTGGAGAAGAAGAAGGAGAAGGAGCAGTAATGGTAGTAGTAGCAGAAGAAGTAAAAGAAGAAGAAGAAGAAGAAGAAGAAGAAGTTGGAGAAGAAGAAGAAGAAGATGACGAAGGAGATAATGAAGAGGAAGGAGAAGAAGGAGAAGAAGGAGAAGAAGGAGAAGGAGAAGAAGAAGATGAAGAAGATGAAGAAGAAGAATAAGAAGAAGAAGAAGAAGGAGAAGAAGATGTAGAAGAAGAGGAAGAAGTAAAAGACAAAAGAGAAGAAGAAGAAGGACAAGAAGAAGAAGAAGAAGAAGAAGAAGAAGAGGAAGAAGAAGAAGAAGAACAACAAGAAGAAGATGAAGTAGAAGAAGAAGAAAAATAAGACTAAGAAGAAAAAGAAGAAGAAGAAGAAGAAGAAGAAGGAGAAGAAAAAGAATAAGAACAAGAAGACCAAGAAGAAGAAGAAGAAGACAAAGAAGAAAAAAAGAAAGAAGTCAAAGAAGGAGGAGAAGAAGAATAAGAAGAAGAAGAAGAAGAGGAAGAAGAAGATGAAAAAAAGGAAGAAGAAGAAGAAGAAGACAAAGAAGAGAAGAAGAAGAAGTAGTAGACGAACAAGAAAATGAAAAAGAATAAGAAGAAGAAGAAGATGGAGAAGAAGAAGAAAGATGAAGAAGAAGGAGAAGAGGAAGAAGAAGAAGAAGAAGAAGAAGAATGACGAGAAAAGGAAGAGGAAGAAGAAGAAGAAGAAATGGAAGAAAGAGTTCGAGGAGGAGGAGGAGGACGACAAGAAGAAGAGGATGAAAAAGTAGAATAAAAATGAGAAGAGGAAGAAGATAAAGATGAAGAAGAAGAGCAAGAAGAAGAAGAAGACAAAGAAGAAGACGAAGGAGAAGAAGAAGAAGAAATAGAAGAAGAAAAACACTAAGAAGAAGAAAAAGAAGAAGTGCAAGAAAAAGAGCACGAAGAAGGAGATGAAGAAGAATAAGAAGAAGAAGAAGAAGCTGAAGAAGAAAAAAACAAAGAAGAAGGAGAAGAAGTCAAAGAAGAAGGATGAAATAGAAGAATTAGTAGTAGTAGAAGAAGAAGAAGAAGAAGAAGAAGTTGAAGAAGTAGAAGACGAAGAAAAAGAAGAATAAGATGGTCAAGAAAATGAAGTAGAAGAAAAATAAGAAGGAGAAGAAGAAGAAGAAGAAGAAGAAGAAAGAGTAGAAGAAGAAGAAGAAGAAAAAGAAGAAGAAAATGAAGAAGAAGAAGAAGATGAAGAAGAAGACGAAGAAGACAATGAAGAAGAAAAAGAAGCAGAAA
>JAIUJO010000724.1:172500-175000 GCA_023846275.1 Vanilla planifolia
ATGAAGAAGGAGAAGAAGAAGAAGAAGAAGAAGAAGAAGAAGTAGATGAAGGAGTAGAAGTAGAAGTAGTACTAGAAGAAGAAGATGATGTTGAAGGATTATAAGAAGAAGGAGAAGATGAAGAAAAACAAGTAGAACAACAAGAAGAAGAATAAGAACAAGAAGAAGTAGATGATGAAGAAGAACAAGAAGAGGACAAAGAAGAAGAAGAAGAAGAGAAAGAAGAAGGCGAAGATGATGAAGGTGAAGAAGAGGAAGAGGAAGTAGACAATGAAGAAGAAGAAGAAGAAGAAGAAGAAAAAGAAAAAGAAAAAGAAGAAGAAGAAAAGAAGAAGAGGAAGAAAATGAAGAGATAGAAGAAGAAAAAGTAGAAGACGAAGAAGAAGTAGAAGAAGAACAAGAAGAAGAAGACAAAGAAGAAGAACTCGAAGAAGAAGAAGAAGAAGAAGATGATGATGAAGAAGAAGAAGAAGAAAAGGAACATGGAGGAGGAGGAGAAGAAGAAGAATAAGAAAAACACAAGGAGATGAAGAAGAACAAGAACAAGAAGGATAAGAAGAAGGAGAAGCAGAAGGAGAAGAAGAAAAAGAACAAGAAGTGAAAGAAGAAGAAGAAGAAGAAGAAGAAGAAAAAGAAAAAGAAGGGGAAGAAGAAGGAGAAGATAAAGAAGGAGAAGAAGCAAAAAAAGGAGAAGGTGAAGAAGGAGGAGAAGAAGAAGGAGAAGAAGAAGATGTCGAAGAAGAAAGAGGAGGAGGGTGAGAAGAAGGAGAAGAAGAAGAAGAAGATGGAGAAGAAGAAGAAGAAGAAGAAGTGGAAAAAGTAGAAGAAGAAGAAGATGAAGAAGAAGAAGGAGAAGAAGAAGGAGAACAAGAACAAGAACAAGAAGAAGAACAAAAATAAGAAGACGAACAAGAAGAAGAAGAAGAAGAACAAGAAGAGTAAGTAGAAGAAGAAGGAGAAGAAGAAGAAGAAGAAGAAGAAGAAAAAGAAGAAGAATAAGAAGAGAAAGAAGTTGTAGAAGAAGAAGAAGAAGAAGATGGAGAAGAAGAAGAAGAAGAAGAAGAAGGAAAAGTTGAAGTAGAAGAAAAGAAGAATAAGACGAAGAAGAAGAAGAAGAAGAAGAAGAAGGAGAAGAAGAAGAAGACGAGGAGGAAGAAGGAGAAGAAGAAGACGAAGAGGAAGAAGTAGAAGAGGAAGAAGAAGATGAATAAGAAGAAGAAGAAGAAGAAGAACAAGACGGAGAAAAAGGAGAAAAAGATGAAGGAGGAGAACATAAAGAAGTAGTAGAAAAAAATAAAAAGAAGACTAAGAATAAGAATAACAAGAAGAAGACAAAGAAAACGAGCAAGAAGAAGACGAAGAAGAAGAAGAAGAAGAAGAAGAGGAAAAAGAAGAAGAAGAAGATGAAGAAGAAGGAGACGAAGACGAAGAAGGCAAAGAAGAGAAAGAGGAAGTAGAGGAAGAAGAAGTAAAAGAAGATGATGTAGAAGAAGAAGAAGGATAAGAAGAAGAAGAAGGAGAAGAAGAAGAAGAAGAAGAAGAAGAAGTAAAAGCATAAGAAGAAAATGAAGAAGAAGAAAAGGAAGAAGATGAAGAAGACATAGAAGAAGAAGAAGAAGAAGAAGAAGAAGAAGAAGAAGAAGTAGAAAAAGAAGAAGAAGAAGAAGAAGAAGGAGAAGAAGAAGAAGAAGAAGAAGAAGAAGAAGATGATGATAAAGAAGAAGAAGACAAAGAAGAACAAGAAGTAGAAGAAGAAGAAGAAGAAGATGGAGAAGACAAAGAAGAAGAAGAAGAAGAAGAAGGGGAAGTTGAAGAAGAAGAAGAACAAAACAAAGAAGAAGAAGTGCAAGAAGAAGAAGAAGAAGAAGAAGAAGAAGAAGAAGACGAAGGAGAAGAAGAAGAAGAAGAAGGAGAAGAAGAAGAAGAAGAACAAGAAGAAGAAGAAGAAGAAAAAGCAGAAGAAGATTAGGAAAAATGTAAAGAAGAAAAGGAAGAAGGAGAAGAAGAAGAAGATGAAGTTGAAGAAGAAGAAGGAAGAGGATAAGAAGAAGAAGAAGAAGAAGAAGAAGAAGAAGAAAAAGTAGTAGTAGTAGTTGTAGAAGGAGAAGAAGAAGAAGAAGAAGTTGGAGAGCAAGAAGAAGAAGAAGAAGAAGAAGAAGAAGTAAAATTTGAAGAAGAAGAAGAAGAAAAAGAAGAAGAAGAGCAAGAAGAAGAGAAGAAAAAGAAGAAGAAGCAAAAGGAGAAGAAGAAGAAGAAGACGAAGAGGAAGAAGAAGATGAAGAAGAAGACGAAGAAGAAGAAGAAGATGAAGAAGGAGAAGAAGAAGAAGAAGAAGAAGAAGAAGAAGTAGAGGAAAGAGTAGAAGTAGAAGTAGTACTAGAAGAAGAAGATGATGATGAAGAATTATAAGAAGAAGGAGAAGAAGAAGAAGAAGGAGAAGATGAAGAAAAACAAGTAGAACAACAAGAAGAAGAATAAGAACCAGAAGAAGTAGATGATG
>JAIUJO010000724.1:180000-185000 GCA_023846275.1 Vanilla planifolia
AAGATGAAGAAGAAGAAGATGGAGGTGAAGAAGAAGAAGAAGGAGAAGAAAAAAAAGAAGAAGAAAAAGAAGAAAAAGTAGAAGAAGAAAAGAAGGAAAGGAAGAAGAAGAAGAAGTGGAAGAAGAAGATGATGATGATGGAGAATTAGAAGAAAAAGAAGAAAATGAAGATGAAGGTGACAAAGAAGAAGAAGAAGAAGACAAAGAAGATGAAGATTAAGAAGAAGAAAAAGATGAAGAAGAAGAAGAAGAAGTTGATGAAGAAGATGAAGACGAAGAAGAAGAAGAAGAACACAAAGAAGAGGAAGAAGTAGACGAAGAAGAAGAAAAAAAGAGATGAAAAAGATGAAGGGGACAAAGAGAAAGTAGACAAAGGGGAATAAGTTCAAATAGAAGAAGAAGAAGAAGACAAAGACGAGAAAGAAGAAGAGAAATAGGAGGAAGGGGAAGAAGAAGAAGAAGAAGAAGAAGAAGAAGAAGAAGACGAAGAAGACATAGAAGAAGAAGATGAAAAAGGTGTAGAAGAAGAAGAACAACAAAAAGATGAAGAAGAAGAAGAAGAAGAAGAAGACGAAGAAGAAGAAGAAGAAGAAGAAGAAGAAGAAGAAGAAGATGAAGAAGAAGATGATGATGAAGAAGAAGAAGAAAAAGAAGAAGAAAAAGAAGAATATTTATAAGAGGAAGAAATTTTAGTAGAAGAAGAAGAAGAAGAAGAAGATGAGGGAGAAGAAGAAAATGTAGTAGTAGAAGAAGAAGAAGAAGAAGAAGAGGAAGAAGTAGATGAAGGAGGAGGAGGAGGAGGAGCAGAAGACGAAGAAGAAGAAGAAGAAGAAGAAGGAGAAGACGAAGAAGAAGAAGAAGAAGAAGAAGAAGAAGAAGAAGAAGAAGAAGAAGAAGAAGAACAAGAAGATGAAGAAGAACAAGAAGAGGAAGATGAAGAAGATGAAGAAGAAAAAGAAGAAGAAGAAGAAGAAGAAGAAGAAGAACAAAGTAGTAGTAGAAGAACAAGAAGAAGATGTAGACGAACAAGAAGAAGAAGATGAAGAAGGCGAAGACGATGAAGAAGAAGAAGTAGAAGAACAAGATGAAGAAGAAAAAGAAAAAAAATGGAAGAAGATGTAGATGTACAAGAGGAAGAAGAAGACGAAGAAGAAGAAGGAGAAGAAGAAGAAGACGAAGAAGAAGAATAAGAAGATGAAAGAGACGTAGAAGGAGTCAAAGTAGAAGAAGAACAAGAGGAAGAAGAAGAAGAAGATGAAGAAGAAGAAGAGGAATGGGATGAGGAAGTCAAAGATGAAGAAGTAGATGAAGAGAAATAAGAAGACAAAGAAGAAGGATAAGAGAAGAACACGAAGCCAACAAAGAAAAGAACTAGAAGAAGAAGAAGAAGAATAAGAAGTACAAGAAGAAGAAGATGAAGAAGAAGAAGAAGAAGAAGAAGAAGAAGAAGAAGATGAAGAAGAAGAGGAGGAAGAAGAAGAAGAAGAAGAAGGCGAACAAGAAGAAGAAGTAGAAGAAAAAGAAGAAGAAGCAGAAAAACGAGGAGGAGAAGAAGAATAAGAATAAGAAGGAGAACAAAAAAAGTAGTAGTAGAAGAAGAATAAGAAAAGAGAAGAAGAAGACGAAGAAGAAGATAAAGATATAGAATTACGAGAGAAAGAAGAGGTTTAAGAAGAAGAAGAGGAAGAAAATGTGGAAGAAGAAGAAGAAGAATAAAATGAAGAAGAAGAAGAAGAAGACGAAAAAGAAGTAGAAGAAGACAAAGAATAGGAAGAAGAAGAAGAAGAAGAAGATGATGATGATGATGATGATGATGATGAGGAGGACGAAGAAGAAGAAGAAGAAGATGAAGAAGAAGAAAAAGAAGAAGAAGAGATAAAAGAAGAAGAAGAAGAAGAACAACAACAAGAATAAAAAGAAGAAGAAGAAAAAATAGAAGATGAAGAAGAAGAAGGAAATAAGAAGAAGGGGAAGAAGGAGAAGGGGAAGAAGGGGGGAAGAATAGAAGAAGGAGAACAAGAAGAATCAGAAGAAAAAGAAGAAGAAGAAGAAGAACAAGAAGAAGAAGAAGAAGATGAAGGAGAAGTAGAAGAAGAAGAAGAAGAAGAAGAAGAAGAAGATGATGATGAAAAAGAAGAAAGAAGAAGAGGAAGAAGAAGAAGAAGATGAAGATGAAGATGATGACGATGATGATGAAGAAGAAGGAGAAGAAGAATGAGAAGAAGAAGAAGAAGAAGTAGAAGACAAAGAAGAAGCAGAAGAAGAAGAAGAAGAGGAAGAAGAAGAAGAAGATGAAGAAGAAGGAGGACGAGGAGAAGAGGAAGAAGAAGAGAAGGAAAAAGAAGAAGAAGAGGAAGAAGAAGAAGAAGATTGATAAGAAGAAGAAGAAGAGGAAGAAGAAGGAGAAGAACAAGAAGAAGATGAAGTAGAAGAATACGAAGAATTAAAAGAGGAAGAAGAAGAAGAAGAAGAAAAAGCAGAAAGAGAAGACGAAGAAGAAGATGAAGAAGAAGAAGAAGGAGAAGATGAAGAAGAAGAAGAAGAAGAAGAAGAAGAGAAGAAGGAGAAAAAGAAGAAGAAGAAGAAGAAGGAGAAAAGGAGTAGGAGAAGAAGAAGAAGAAGAAGTGGAAGAAAAAGAAGAAGAAGGAGAAGATGAAGAAGAAGAAGGAGAAGAAGAATAAGGAGAAGAATAAGAATAAGAAGAAGAAGACGAAGAAGAAGAACAAGAGGAAGGCGAAGACGAAGAAGAAGAAGAAGAGAAAGAAGAGGAAGAAGAAGAAGACGAAGACGAAGAAGGCGAAGAAGAGGTAGAGGAAGTAGAAGAAGAAGAAGAAGAGGAAGGAGATGAAGAAGAAGAAGAAGAAGGAGAAGAAGAAGAAGAAGAAGAAGGAGAAGAAGAAGAAGAAGAAGAAGAAGAAGAATTAGATGAGGAAGAAGAAGAAGAAGAGGAATAATTAGAAGAAGAAGAAGAAGAATAAGAAAAAAGATGACAAAGAGAAAGTAGTCATAGTAGAAGATGAAGAAGAAGAAGAGGAAAAAGAAGAAGGTGAAGAAGAAGAAGAATAAGAAGAAGGAGAAGACTATGATAAAGATAAAGAAGAAGAAGAAGAAGAAGAAGAAGAATAAGATTAAGTAAAAGAAGAAGAAGAAGAAGGCAAAGAAGAAGAAGAATAGGAAGAAGAATAAGAAGAGAAAGAAAAATAGAAAGAAGAAGAAGAAGAAGAAGAAGAAGAAAAAGAAGAAGAAGAATAAGAAGAAGAATAGGAACAAAAAGAATAAGAAGAAGAATAATAAGAAAAGAAGGAGAGGAAGAAGAAAGAGAAAAAGAAGAAGAAAAAGATGAGGAAGGAGAAAAAGGGGAAGAACAAAAAATAAGGGAAGAAGAAGATGATGAAAAAGAAGAAGATGAAGAATAAGAAGAAAACGAAGAAGAAGAAGAAGGAGATGATGAAGAAGATGAAAAGGGAGAAGAAAAGGTGGAGAAGAAGAAGAAGAAGATGATGATGATGAAGAAAAGATAGAAGAAAAAGAAGAAAACGAAGAATAAGAAGATGAAGAAGAAGAAGCAAAATAAAAAGATGAAATAGAAAAAAGAGAAGAAGACGAAGAAGGAGAAGAAGGAGGAGAAGAAGAAGAAGAAGAAGAAGAAGAAAAGGAAGAAGACAAAGAAGAAGAAGAAGAAGAAGAAGAAGAATATTTAGTAGAAGAAGTAGAAGTTAAGGAAGAAGAAGATGAAGAAGAAGTTGACGAGGAAGAAGAAGAAGACGAAGAAGAACCTGAAGAAGAAGAAGACAAAAAAGGAGAAGGAGAAGAAGACAAAAAAGGAGAAGAACAAGTCCACGAAGAAGGAGAAGAAGAAGAAAAAGAAGTAAAAGCAGAAGAAGAAGAAGAAGAAGAAGAAGAAGGAGAAGAAGGAGAAGCCAAAGAAGAAGAAGAAGAATAAGAATAAGAAGTAGAAGAACAAGAACAAGAACAAGAAGATGAAGAAGAAGAAGATGGAGGAGAAGAAGAAGAAGAAGGAGAAGAAAAAAGAAGAAGACGAAGAAGAAGAAAAAGGAGAAGAAGAAAAAGAAGGAAAGGAAAAAGAAGAAGAAGTGGAAGAAGAAGATGATGATGATTGAGAATTAGAAGAAAAAGAAGAAAACAAAGATGAAGGTGACAAAGAAGAAGAACACAAAGAAGATGAAGATTAAGAAGAAGAAAAAGATGAAGAAGAAGAAGAAGTTGATGAAGAAGAAGAAGACGAAGAAGAAGGAAGGGACGAAGAACAAGAAGAACACAAAGAAGAGGAAGAAGTAGATGAAGAAGAAGGAGAAGAAAGAAACAAAAAAGATGAAGGGGACAAAGAGAAAGCAGAAAATGGAGAATAAGAACAAAATAGAAGAAGAAGAAGAAGAAGAAGACAGACGAAAAAAAAGAAGAGAAATGGGAGGAAGAGGAAGAAGAAGAAGAAGAGGAAGACGAAGAAGACATAGAAGAAGAAGATGAAAAAGTTGTAGAAGAAGAAGAAGAACACAAAGATGAAGAAGAAGAAGAAGAAGAAAACGAAGAAGAAAACGAAGAAGAAGAAGAAGAAGAAGAAGAAGAAGAAAATGATGAAGAAGAAGATGATGATGAAGAAGAAGAAAAAGAAGAAGAATAAGAAGAATATTCATAAGAGGAAGAAATTTTAGCAGAAGAAGAAGAAGAAGAAGAAGAAGAAGAAGAAGATGAGGAAGAAGATGATGAAGAAGAAGAAGAAGATGAGGAAGAAGAAGAAAATGTAGTAGTTGAAGAAGAAGAGGAAGAAGAGAAAGAAATAGAAGAAGAAGGAGGAGGAGGAGGAGGAGCAGAAGACGAAGAAGAAGAAGAAGGAGAAGACGAAGAAGAATAAGAAGAAGAAGAAGAAGAAGAAGATGAAGAAGAAGAAGAAGAAGAAAATGAAGTAGATGAAGAAGAAAAAGAAGAAGAAGAAGAAGAAGAAGAAGAAGAAGAAGATGTAGGCGAACAAGAAGAAGAAG
>JAIUJO010000724.1:192500-195000 GCA_023846275.1 Vanilla planifolia
GAAAAAGAAGATGAAGAGGAAAAAGAAGAAGAAGAAAATGAAGGAGGAGAAGAAGAAGAAGTAGAAGAAGAGGAAGAAGGAGAACAAAAAGTAGGAGAAAAAAGAGAAGAAAAAGAAGTAGAAGAAGAAGAAGAAAAAGAAAAAGACGAAGATAAGAAAGAAGTAGAAGGAGACGAAGAAGAAGAAGCAAAAGAAAAAGAAGAAAAGAAGACTAAGAAGAAAATGAAGAACATGATGAAGAAGAAGAAAAGAAAAAAAAGAAGAATAAGAAGTAGAAGAAGAAAAGAAAGAGAAGAAGAAGAAGAAGAAGAAGAAGAAGAGGAAGAAGGAGAAGAAAAGGGAGAAGTAGGAGAAGAAGAAGAAAAGAAGAAGAAAAAAAGATGAAGATTTTGAAGAAGAAGAAGAAGAATAAGAAGGGGAGGAAGAAGAACAAGACGATGAAGTCGAAGATGAAGAAGAAGAAGAACACGAAAAAGAAGATGAAGAAAAAGATGAAGACAAAGAAGAAGAAGAAGAAGACGAAAAAGAAGAAGAAGAAAAAAATGAAGAACACAAAGAAGGTGGAGAAGAAGAAGAAGAAAATGAAAAAGTAAAAGAAGAAGAAGAAGAAGAATAAGAAGAAAAAACAAAAAGACGAAGTTGAAGAGTAAGAAGAAGAATAAGAAGAAGAATGTGGTGGAGGAAAAGAAGAAAAAGAAAAAGAAGAATAAGAATAATAATAAGAAGAAGAGGAAGAAGAAGAAGAAGAAGAAGAAGAACAAGAAGAAGAGAATGAAGAAGATGAAGAAGAAGAAGCAGAAGAAGAAGACAAAGAATGAGAAGAAGTTGAAGAAGAGGAGGAAGAAGAAGAAGATGATGATGATGATGATGATGACGATTATGAGGAAGTAGAAGAAGAAGAAGGTGAAGAAGTAGAAAAAGAAGAAGAAGACAAAGAAGAAGAAGAAGAAGAAGAACAAGAAGAAGAACAAGAAGAAGAATATGAAGAAGAAGAAAAAGAAGAAGAAGAGGGAGAACTAGAAGAATGGGAAGAATTAGGAGGAGGAGAAGAAGACAAAGAAGAAGAAGAAGAAGAAGAAGAAGATAACAAAGAAGAAGAAGAAGATTAAGATGAAGAAGAAGAAGAAGTAGAAGAAGATGAAGTAGAAGAAGAAGAAGAAGAAAAACAAATAGATTGAAAAGAACATGAAGAAGAAGAAGGTGATGATGAAGAAGAAATAGATGATGAAGATGTAGAAGAAGATGAAAAAGAAGTCAAAGAAGACAAAGAAGAAGAAAAAGAAGAAGTAGAAAAAGAAGAAGAAGAAGAAGAAGAAGAAGCAAAAGAACATGATTAAGAAGAAGAAGTAGGAGAAGAAGTAAAAGAAAAAGAAGTAGAAGAAGAAGAAGGAGAAGAAGAAATAACAAAGGAAGAAGTAAAAGAAGTAGGAGAAGAAGAAGAAAACGAATAAAAAGAAGAAGAAAAAGAAAGAGAAGGAGAAGAAGATGAAGAAGAAGAAGAAGAAGAAGATGAAGAAGAAGAAGAAGGAGAAGAAGAAGATTATTAAGAAGAAGAAGAAGAAGAAGAAGAAGAACGAGAAAAAAAAGGAGAAGAAGAAATTGATGATTAAAAAGAAGATGAAGAAGAAGGAGAAGAAGAAGATGATGAAAAAGTTGAGAAAGAAAAAGAAGAAGAGTAAATAGAAGAAGAAGAAGATAATGATGATGATGAAGGAGGAGAAGAAGATGAAGACAAAGAAGAAGACTAAGAAGAAGAAGAAGACAACAAAGACTAAGAAGACGAAGAAGAAGTAGTTGTATAAGAAGGAGAAGAAGAAGAAGAAGAAGAAGAAGAAGATGAAGATGGAGAAGAAGATGAAGAAGAAGAATAAGAAGAGGAAGAAGCAGAAGAAGACAAAGGAAATGTAGAAGAACTAGAAGAAGAAGAAGAAGAAGAAGGAGAAGAAGAAATCGAAGAAAAAGAACATGATTAAGAATAATAATAATAATAATAATAATAATAAGATGAAGAAGAAGAGGAGAAGAAGAAGAAGAAGGAGAAGAAGGAGAAGAAAAAGAAGAAGAAGAAGAGGAAGAAGGAGAAGAAAAGGAGATGAAAAAGGAGAAGAAAGAGAAGAAGAAGAAGAAGAAGAAGAAGAAGAAGAAGAATAAGAAGATGTAGAAGAAGAAGAAGAAGACAAAAATGAGAAAGAAGAAGAAAGGGACGAAGAAGAAGACAGAAAAAAATGAAGAAGATGAAGAAGAAGAAGAAGAAGAAGAGAAAGAAGAAGAAGAAGAAGAATAAGAAGAAGAAGAAGAAGAAGAAGAAGAAGAAGAAGAAAGAGAAGATAAAGAAGAAGAAGAAGAAGAAGAAGAGGAAGAAGAGGAAGAAGGAGAAGAAAAGGGAAAAGAAGGAGAAGAAGAAGTAAAAGAAGATAAAGAAGAAGACGAAGATGTGGAAGAAGATGAAGAAGATAATGATGAAAAGAAGAAGAAGAAGAAGAAGAAGAAGATGATGATG
>JAIUJO010000724.1:205000-217500 GCA_023846275.1 Vanilla planifolia
AGAGGAACAAGAAGAAGAAAAAGAAGAAGTAGGAAAAGAAGAAGAAGATGAAGAAGAAGAAGTAGAAGAATAGGAAGAAGAAGAAGAAGAAAAAGAAGGAGACAAAGAAGAAGAAGAAGATGAAGAAGAAGAGAAAGAAGAAGAAAAAGAAGAAAAGGCAGAAGAAGAAGGAAGAAGAAGTAGAAAAAGAAGAAGTAGGAAAAGAAGAAGAAGAAAAAGATGAAGAAGTAGAAGAAGAGGAAGAAAAAGAAGAAGAAGAAGAAGGAGACAAAGAAGAAGTAGATGAAAAAGAAGAAGAAGATGATGAAGAAGAAGATGATGTAGAATAAGATGAGAAAGAAGAAGAAGAAGAACAACAAGAACAAGAAGACAAAGAAGATGTATAAGAAAACGAAGAATAATAAGAAGAAGATGAAAAATAAGAAGAAGAAGAATATGAAGAAGAAGAAGAAGAAAAAGAAGTTGAAGAAGAAGAAAAAGAAGAAGAAGACAAAGAAGTAGAACACGTACAAAAAGAGGTAGAACAAAAGGAACAAGACGAAGTAGAAGAAGTGGAAGACGAAGAAGAAGAAGTAGGGAAAGAAGAAGAACAAGAAGAGGATGGCAATGGAAAAGAAGAAGAAGAAGAAGAAGAAGAAGAAAAAGATGATGATGATGAAGAAATAGAAGAAGAAGAAGAAAAAGAAGAAGAAGATGAGGAATACGAAGAGGTAAATTAGCATGAAGAAAAAAAGAAGTAGAAGAAGAAGGAAAAAAGAAGAAGACGTAGAAGAGGTAGAAGAAGAAGAAGGAAAAGAAGAAGAAGAGGAAGAAAAAAAGAGAAACAAGAAGAAGAAGAGAGAGTAGAAGAAGAAGAAGAAGAAGAAGAAGAAGAAGAAGAAGAAGATAAGTAGGAAGAAGAAGGAGATGAAGAAAAAGAAGAAAAAGAAGAAGAAGAAGATGAAGAAGAAGAAGAAGAAGAATAAGAAAAAGATGAAAAAGAAGGAGAAGGAGAAGAAAAAGAAGAAGGAGAAGAAAAAGGAGAAGAAAAAGGAGAACAAAAAGAAGAAGAATAAGAATAAGAATAAGAAGATGAAGAAGAAGAAGGAGAATAAGAAGATGATGAAGACGAAGAAGGAGAACAAGAAGAAGAAGAAGAAGAAGAAGAGATGAAGAAGTCAAAGAAGAAGAAGAAAAAGAACAAGAATAAAAAGCAGAAGAAAAAGTTAAAGATGATGAAGAAGAGGAAGAAGAAGAAGAAGAAGAAGGAGAAGATGAAGAAGAGTAAGAGGAAGAAGATGAAGAAGGCGAAGAAGAAGAAGAAGAAATTTAAGAAGACAAAGAAGAAGAAGAAGAAGGAGAAGAAGAAGAAGGAGGAGGAGAAGAAGAAGAAGAAGAAGAAGTAGAAGACGGAGGAGAGGAAAAAGAAGAAGAAGAAGAAGAAGAAGAGGAAGAAGAAGAAGAAGAAGAAGAGAAAGAAGAAGATAGAGAAGAAAAGATAGAAGAAGAAGAAGAAGAAAAAGAAGAAAAGGTAGAAGAAGAAGAAGAAGAGGAATAAGATGATGAAGAACTGGAAGAAGAAGAAAAAAGAATAAAAGAAGAAGAAACTGGTGAAGACGTACTAGAATAAGAAGAAGAAGAGGATGAAGAAGAAGAAGAAAAAGAAGAAGAAGAGGAAGAAGAAGATGAAGAAGAAGAATAAAAAGAAGTAGGATAAGAAGAAGACAAAAAAGAAGAAGAAGAAAGAGAAGAAGAAGAAGATGGAGAGAAAAAAGAAGTAGGCAACAAGAAGAAGAAGAGGATGAAGAGGAAGATTAAGAAGTAGAAGAAGAAGAACAAAATCAATAACAAGAAGAAGAAGACGAAGAAGTTGTAGTATAAGAAGAATAAGATGTAGAAGAACTAGAGAAAGAAGTAGAAGAAGAAGAACAAGAAGATGAAGAAGAAGACGAAGTTGAAGAAGAAGAAGAAGACGAGGAAGAAGGAGAAGAAGAAAAAGAAGAGAAAGAAGAAGAAGAAGCAGGAGAAGAAGAATAAGAAGGAGAAGAGGAAGAAGAGGAATAAAAAAAGAATAAGACAAAGAAGAAGAAGAAGAAGAAGAAGAAAAAAAAGATGAAATAGAAGAAGAAGAAGTAGAAAGAGGGGAAGAAGAAGAAGATGATGAAGAAGACGAATAAGAAGAAGGAGAAGATGACGAACAAGAATAAGATGGTGAAGGCAAAGAAAAAGAAACAGAAGAAGAAGCAAAAGAAGAAGAAAAGGATGATGAATACGAAGAAAAAAATAAAGAAGTAGAAGAAGAAGAGGAGGAAGAAGAAAAAAAAGAAGAAAAGGTAGACGAAGAAGAAGAACAAGAACAAGAACAAGAAGAAGAAAGAGAAGAAAAGGTAGAAGAAAAAGATGAAGAAGGAGAAGGAGAAGAAGAAGAAGAAGAAGAAAAAGAAGAAGAAGAAGAAGTAGGAAAAGAAGAAGAAGAAAAAGAAGAAGAAGAAGTAGAAGAAGAAGAAGAAAATGAAGAAGAAGGAGTCAAAGAAGAAGTTGATGAAAAAGAAGAAGAAGAAGATGAAGAAGAAGATAAAGAAGTAGAATAAGAATAAGAAGAAGAAGAAGAAAAAGAAGAAGAAAAAGAAGAAGAAGAAGAATAAGAAGAAGAAGAAAAAGAAGAAGAAGAATATGAAGAAGAAGAAGAAGAATAAAATGAAGAAGTTGAAGAAGAAGAAGAAGAAAAAGTAGAATAAGAAGAAGAAGAGGAGGAAGAGGAAGAAGAAGAAGAAGACAAAGAAGTAGAACAAGTACACAACGAAGAAGAACAAAAGGAAGAATACGTAGTAGTAGAAGTAGAAGACGAAGAAGAAAAGTAGAAAAAGAAGAAGAAGAAGAACAAGAACAAGAAAAGGTCGGCGAAGGAAAAGAAGATGAAGAAGAAGAAGAAGATGATGATGATGATGAAGAAATAGAAGAAGAAGAAGAAAAAGAAGAAGAAGATGAGGAATACGAAGGAGAAAATTAGCATGAGGAAAAAAAGAAGAAGTAGAAGAAGATGTAGAAGTGGTAGAAGAAGAAGAAGGGAAAGAAGAAGAAGACGAAGCGAAAAAGAGAAACAAGAAGAAAAAGATGATGAAGAAGAAGAACAAAAAGGAGAAGGAGAAGAAGAAGAAAAAGAAGAAGAAAAAGAAGAAGAATAAGAAGAAGAAGTAGAAGAATTCGTAGAAGAAGAAGAAGAACAAAAAGCATAAGAAGAAGAAGAAGAAGAAGAAAAAGAAGAAGAATAAGAAGATGAAGAAAAAGTAGATGAGGAAGAAAAAGATGTAGAAGAAGACAAAAAAGAAGAATAAGAAGAAGAAGTAGAAGAAGAAGAAGAAGAAGAAGAAGATGAAGAAAAAGAAGAAGAAGAAGAGTCAGAAGGAGATGAAGAAAAAGATGAAGAAGGAGAAGAGGAAGGAAAAGAAAACGAAGTAGAAGAAGAATAAATGAAACAAGAAGGAGAAGAAGAAGAAGAAAAAGAAGAAATAGAAGAAGAAGAAGAAGAAGAAGGAGAAGAAGAAGAAGAAGAAGAATAAGAAGAAGAAAAAGAATAAGAGGAAGAATATGAAACAGAAGAAAAAGAAGAAGAAGAAGAAGAAGAAAAAGAACAAGAAGAAGGAGAAGAACCAAAAAAAGATGGAGAAGATGAAGATGATGATAAAGAAGAAGTAGAAGAAAATGAAGTAAAAGAAGAAGAAAAAGTAAAAGATGATGAAGAAGAAGACGAATAAGAATATTAGGAAGAAGTAGAAGAAGAACAAGAACATTAAGAAGATGGTGACAACGATGAAGGAGAAGAAGAAGAAGAGGAAAAAGAAGTAGAAGAAGACAAAGACAAAGAAGAAGTAGATGAATAAGAAAGAGAAAAAGAAGAAGTAGAAGACGAAGATGGAGAAGAAGAAGAAGATGAATAAGAAGAGGAAGAAGATGAAGAAGACGAAGGAGATGTATAAGAAGTAGAAGAAGAAGAAGAGGAAGAAGAAGAAAATGAAGAGGAAGATGAAGAAGAAGAAGATGAAGAAGAAGACGAAGAAGAAGAATAGGAGGAAGAAGAAGAAGAAGAAGAAAAAGGAGAAAAAGAAGAAGAAAAAGATGAAGAAGAAGAAGAGTAACAGGAAGAAGAAAAAGGAGAAGAAAAAGGAGAAGAAGAAGAAGTATAAGAAGAAGAAGAAGAAGGCGAAGATGAGTAGGAAGAAGAAGGAAATGACGAAGAAGAACAAGATGACGAAGGAGAAAAGAAGAAAAAGAAGAAGAAGAAGATGAAGAAGAAAAAGAAGAAGAAGAAGAAGAAGAAGAATAAGAAAAAGATGAAAAAGAAAGAGAAGAAGAAGAAGAAGGAGAAGAAGGAGAAGAAAAGAAGAAGAAGGAGAAGAATAAGAAGAAGAAGAAGAAGAAGAAGAAAAAGAAGAAGAAGAAGAAGGAGAATAAGAAGAAGATGAAGAAAAAGAAGGAGAAAAAGAAGAAGAAGAAGAAGAAGAAGAAATTTAAGATGAGGAAGAAGAAGATGTGGAAGAAGAGATGAAGAAGTCAAAGAAGAAGTACAAGAACAAGAATAAAAAGAAGAAGAAAAAGTTGAAGATGATGAAGAAGAAGAGGAAGTAGAAGAAGGAGAAGAAGAAGAAGAGTAAGAGGAAGAATATGAAGAAGGCAAAGAAGAAGAAGAAGAAAATTAAGAAGACAAAGAAGAAGAAGTAGAAGAACAAAGAAGAAGAAGAAGAAGAAGGAGAAGAAGGAGTAGAAGAAGAAGAAAAAGAAGAGGAAGAAGAAGAAGAAGAAGAGGAAGAAGAAGAAGAAGAAGAAGAAGAAGAAGAAGAGGTAGAAGAAGAAAGAGAAGAAAAGCTAGAAGAAGAAGATGAAGAAAAAGAAGAAAAGGTAGAATAATAATAATAAGAAGAAGATGAAGAAGAAGTAGAAGAAGAAACTGGAGAAGACGTACTAGAATAAGAAGAAGAAGAGGATGAAGAAGAAGAAGAAAAAGAAGAAGAAGAAGAGGAAGAAGAAGAAGAAGAAGAAGAAGAAGAAGAATAAAAAGAATTAGGATAACAAGAAAACAAAGAAGAAGAAGAAGATGGAGGCAAAGAAGAAGTAGGCAAAGAAGAAGAAGAAGACGTTGAAGAAGATGATTAAGAAGTAGAAGAAGAAGAAAAACAACAACAACAATAACAAGACGAAGAAGATGCAGTAGAAGAAGAAGAAGAAGATGTAGAAGAACTAGAAAAAGAAGTAAAAGTAGAAGAAGAAGTAAAAGAAGAAGAAGAAGACGAAGTTGAAGAAGAAGAAGAAGATAAGGAAGAAGAAGAAGAAGAAGAAGAAGAAGAAGAGGAAGAGAAAGAAGAGGAAGAAGAAGGAGAAGAAGAATAAGAAGAAGAAGAGGAAGAAGAGGAGGAATATGAAGAAGACAAAGAAGAAGAACAAGATGAAGAAGAAAAGGAAGAAGAAAAAGACGAAGTAGAAGACGAAGAAGAAGAAGGATAAGAAACAGAAGCAGAAAGAGAGGAAGACGAAGAAGATGATGAAGAAGTTGAACAAGAAGAAGGAGAAGAAGAAGAACAAAACGAATATGGTGAAGGCAAAGAAGAAGAAGAAGAAGAAAAACAAGAAGATGAAGAAGAAGAAATAGAATTAAAAGAACAAAAAGAAGAAGAAAAGGATGGTGAATACAAAGAAAAAAATGAAGAAGAAGTAGAAGAAGAAGAGAAAGAAGAAGAAAAAGAAGAAAAGGCAGAAGAAGAAGGAAGAAGAAGTAGAAAAAGAAGAAGTAGGAAAAGAAGAAGAAGAAAAAGATGAAGTAGAAGAAGAGGAAGAAAAAGAAGAAGAAGAAGGAGACAAAGAAGAAGTAGATGAAAAAGAAGAAGAAGATGATGAAGAAGAAGATGAAGTAGAATAAGATGAGAAAGAAGAAGAAGAAGAAGAACAAGAACAAGAAGACAAAGAAGATGTAGAAGAAAAAGAAGAATAATAAAAAGAAGATGAAAAATAAGAAGAAGAAGAATATGAAGAAGAAGAAGAAGAAAAAGATAAAGTTGAAGAAGAAGAAGAAGAAGAAGAAGACAAAGAAGTAGAACACGTACAGAAAGAGGTAGAACAAAAGGAACAAGACGAAGTAGAAGAAGTGGAAGACGAAGAAGAAGAAGTAGGAAAAGAAGAAGAACAAGAAGAGGATGGCAATGGAAAAGAAGAAGAAGAAGAAGAAGAAAAAGATGATGATGATGATGAAGAAATAGAAGAAGAAGAAGAAAAAGAAGAAGAAGATGAGGAATACGAAGAAGTAAATTAGCATGAAGAAAAAAAGAAGTAGAAGAAGAAGGGAAAAAGAAGAAGATGTAGAAGAGGTAGAAGAAGAAGAAGGAAAAGAAGAAGAAGAGGAAGAAAAAAAGAGAAACAAGAAGAAGAAGGTGATGAAAAAGAAGAAGAAGAAGAAGAAGAGAGAGTAGAAGAAGAAGAAGAAGAAGAAGAAGAAGAAGAAGATAAGTAGGAAGAAGAAGGAGATGAAGAAAAAGAAGAAAAAGAAGAAGAAGAAGATGATGAAGAAGAAGAAGAAGAATAAGAAAAAGATGAAAAAGAAGGAGAAGGAGAAGAAAAAGAAGGAGGAAAAGAAAAAGGAGAACAAAAAGGAGAACAAAAAGAAGAAGAATAAGAATAAGAATAAGAAGATGAAGAAGAAGAAGGAGAATAAGAAGAAGATGAAGACGAAGAAGGAGAACAAGAAGAAGAAGAAGAAGAAGAAGAGATGAAGAAGTCAAAGAAGAAGAAGAAGAAGAACAAGAATAAAAAGAAGAAGAAAAAGTTAAAGATGATGAAGAAGAAGAGGAAGAAGAAGAAGAAGAAGAAGAAGGAGAAGATGAAGAAGAGTAAGAGGAAGAAGATGAAGAAGGCGAAGAAGAAGAAGAAGAAGAAATTTAAAAAGACAAAGAAGAAGAAGAAGAAGGAGAAGAAGAAGAAGGAGGAGAAGGAGAAGAAGAAGAAGAAGAAGTAGAAGAAGGAGGAGAAGAAAAAGAAGAAGAAGAAGAAGAAGAAGAAGAAGAAGAGGTAGAAGGAGAAAAAGAAGAAGAAGAGAAAGAAGAAGATAGAGAAGAAAAGATAGAAGAAGAAGAAGAAGAAAAAGAAGGAAAGGTAGAAGAAGAAGAAGAAGAAGAAGAGGAATAAGATGATGAAGAACCGGAAGAAGAAGAAACAAGAATAAAAGAAGAAGAAACTGGAGAAGACGTACTAGAATAGGAAGAAGAAGATGATGAAGAAGCAGAAGAAAAAGAAGAAGAAGAGGAAGAAGAAGATGAAGAAGAAGAATAAAAAGAAGTAGGATAAGAAGAAGACAAAAAAGAAGAAGAAGAAAGAGAAGAAGAAGAAGATGGAGAGAAGAAGTAGGCAACAAGAAGAAGAAAATAATGAAGAGGAAGATTAAGAAGTAGAAGAAGAAGAACAAAATCAATAACAACAAGAAGAAGACGAAGGAGATGTAGTATAAGAAGAAGAAGAAGATGTAGAAGAACTAGAGAAAGAAGTAGAAGAAGAAGAAGAAGAAGAAGAAAAAGAAGACGAAGTTGAAGAAGAAGAAGAAGATGAGGAAGAAGAAGAAGAAGAAAAAGAAGAGAAAGAAGAAGAAGAAGAAGGAGAAGAAGAATAAGAAGGAGAAGATGAAGAAGAGGAAGAAAAAGAAGAATAAGACAAAGAAGAAGAAGAAGAAGAAGAAGAAAAAGATGAAGTAGAAGAAGAAGAAGAAGAAGAAGAAGCAGAAAGAGGGAAAGAAGAAGAAGATGATGAGGAAGACGAATAAGAAGAAGGAGAAGATGACGAACAAGAATAAGATGGTGAACGCAAAGAAAAAGAAATAGAAGAAGAAGAAAAAGAAGAAGAAAAGGATGATGAATACGAAGAAAAAAATAAAGAAGTAGAAGAAGAAGAGGAGGAAGAAGAAGAAAAAGAACAAAAGGTAGAAGAAGAAGAAGAAGAAGAACAAGAATAAGAAGAAGAAAGAGAAGAAAAGGTAGAAGAAAAAGAAGAAGAAGGAGAAGGAGAAGAAGAAGAAGAAAAAGAAGAAGAAGAAGTAGGAAAAGAATAAGAAGAAAAAGAAGAAGAAGAAGTAGAAGAAGAAGAAGAAAAAGAAGAAGAAGGAGTCAAAGAAGAAGTAGATGAAAAAGAAGAAGAAGAAGATGAAGAAGAAGATAAAGAAGTAGAATAAGAATAAGAAGAAGAAGAAGAAAAAGAAGAAGAAAAAGAAGAAGAAGAAGAATAAGAAGAAGAAGAAAAAGAAGAAGAAGAATACGAAGAAGAAGAAGAATAAAATGAAGAAGTTGAAGAAGAAGAAGGAGAAAAAGTAGAATAAGAAGAAGAAGAGGAGGAAGAGGAAGAAGAAGAAGAAGACAAAGAAGTAGAACAAGTAGACAGCGAAGAAGAACAAAAGGAAGAAGACGTAGTAGTAGAAGTAGAAGACGAAGAAGAAAAGTAGAAGAAGAAGAAGAACAAGAACAAGAACAAGAAAAGGTCGGCAAAGGAAAAGAAGAAGATGATGATGATGATGATGAAGAAATAGAAGAAGAAGAAGAAAAAGAAGAAGAAGATGAGGAATACGAAGGAGAAAATTAGCATGAGGAAAAAAAGAAGTAGAAGAAGAAGAAAAAGAAGTAGAAGATGTAGAAGTGGTAGAAGAAGAAGAAGGAAAAGAAGAAGAAGACGAAGAAAAAAAGAGAAACAAGAAGAAAAAGATGATGAAGAAGAAGAACAAAAAGGAGAAGAAGGAGAAGAAGAAGAAGAAGAAGAAGAAAAAGAAGAAGAAAAAGAAGAAGAAGAAGTAGAAGAATATGTAGAAGAAGAAGAAGGACAAAAAGCATAAGAAGAAGAAGAAGAAGAAGAAGAAAAAGAAGAAGAATAAGAAGATGAAGAAAAAGTAGATGAGGAAGAAAAAGATGTAGAAGAAGACAAAAAAGAAGAATAAGAAGAAGAAGTAGAAGAAGAAGAAGAAGAAGAAGAAGATGAAGAAAAAGAAGAAGAAGAAGAGTCAGAAGGAGATGAAGAAAAAGATGAAGAAGGAGAAGAGGAAGGAAAAGAAAACGAAGTAGAAGAAGAATAAATGAAACAAGAAGGAGAAGAAGAAGAAAAAGAAGAAATAGAAGAAGAAGAAGAAGAAGAAGAATAAGAAGAAGAAAAAGAATAAGAGGAAGAATATGAAACAGAAGAAAAAGAAGAAGAAGAAGAAGAAGAAAAAGAACAAGAAGAAGGAGAAGAACCAAAAAAAGAAGGAGAAGATGAAGATGATGATAAAGAAGAAGTAGAAGAAAATGAAGTAAAAGAAGAAGAAAAAGTAAAAGATGATGAAGAAGAAGACGAATAAGAATATTAGGAAGAAGAAGAACAAGAACAAGACATGAAGAAGATGGTGACAACGATGAAGGAGAAGAAGAAGAAGAGGAAAAAGAAGTAGAAGAAGACAAAGACAAAGAAGAAGTAGATGAATAAGAAAGAGAAAAAGAAGAAGTAGAAGACGAAGATGGAGAAGAAGAAGGAGATGAATAAGAAGAGGAAGAAGATGAAGAAGACGAAGAAGATGTATAAGAAGTAGAAGAAGAAGAAGAGGAAGAAGAAGAAAATGAAGAGGAAGATGAAGAAGAAGAAGATGAAGAAGAAGAAGAAGAAGAATAGGAGGAAGAAGAAGAAGAAGAAGAAAAAGGAGAAAACGAAGAAGAAAAAGATGAAGAAGAAGAAGAGGAACACGAAGAACAAAAAGGAGAAGAAAAATGAGAAGAAGAAGAAGGCGAAGATGAGTAGGAAGAAGAAGGAGATGACGAAGAAGAACAAGATGACGAAGGAGAAAAGAAGAAAAAGAAGAAGAAGAAGATGAAGAAGAAAAAGAAGAAGAAGAAGAAGAAGAAGAATAAGAAAAAGATGAAAAAGAAAGAGAAGAAGAAGAAGAAGGAGAAGAAGGAGAAGAAAAGAAGAAGAAGGAGAAGAATAAGAAGAAGAAGAAGAAGAAGAAGAAAAAGAAGAAGAAGAAGAAGGAGAATAAGAAGAAGATGAAGAAAAAGAAGGAGAAAAAGAAGAAGAAGAAGAAGAATAAGAAATTTAAGATGAGGAAGAAGAAGATGTGGAAGAAGAGATGAAGAAGTCAAAGAAGAAGTACAAGAACAAGAATAAAAAGAAGAAGAAAAAGTTGAAGATGATGAAGAAGAAGAGGAAGTAGAAGAAGGAGAAGAAGAAGAAGAGTAAGAGGAAGAATATGAAGAAGGCAAAGAAGAAGAAGAAGAAAATTAAGAAGACAAAGAAGAAGAAGTAGAAGAACAAAGAAGAAGAAGTAGAAGAAGAAGGAGAAGAAGGAGTAGAAGAAGAAGAAAAAGAAGAGGAAGAAGAAGAAGAAGAAGAGGAAGAAGAAGAAGAAGAAGAAGAAGAAGAAGAAGAGGTAGAAGAAGAAAGAGAAGAAAAGCTAGAAGAAGAAGATGAAGAAAAAGAAGAAAAGGTAGAATAATAATAATAAGAAGAAGAAGATGAAGAAGAAGTAGAAGAAGAAACTGGAGAAGACGTACTAGAATAAGAAGAAGAAGAGGATGAAGAAGAAGAAGAAAAAGAAGAAGAAGAAGAGGAAAAAGAAGAAGAAGAAGAAGAAGAAGAATAAAAAGAATTAGGATAACAAGAAAACAAAGAAGAAGAAGAAGATGGAGGCAAAGAAGAAGTAGGCAAAGAAGAAGAAGAAGACGATGAAGAAGACGATTAAGAAGTAGAAGAAGAAGAAGAACAACAACAACAATAATAAGACGAAGAAGATGTAGTAGAAGAAGAAGAAGAAGATGTAGAAGAACTAGAAAAAGAAGTAAAAGTAGAAGAAGAAGTAAAAGAAGAAGAAGAAGACGAAGTTGAAGAAGAAGAAGAAGAAGAAGAAGAAGAAGAAGAAGAAGAGAAAGAAGAGGAAGAAGAAGGAGAAGAAGAATAAGAAGAAGAGGAAGAAGAGGAGGAATATGATGAAGACAAAGAAGAAGAACAAGATGAAGAAGAAAAGGAAGAAGAAAAAGACGAAGTAGAAGAAGAAGAAGAAGAAGGATAAGAAACAGAAGCAGAAAGAGAGGAAGAAGAAGAAGATGATGAAGAAGTCGAACAAGAAGAAGGAGAAGAAGAAGAACAAAACGAAGATGGTGAAGGCAAAGAAGAAGAAGAAGAAGAAAAACAAGAAGATGAAGAAGAAGAAATAGAATTAGAAAAAAAAAAGAAGAAGAAAAGGATGGTGAATACAAAGAAAAAAATGAAGAAGAAGTAGAAGAAGAAGAGAAAGAAGAAGAAAAAGAAGAAAAGGCAGAAGAAGAAGGAAGAAGAAGTAGAAAAAGAAGAAGTAGGAAAAGAAGAAGAAGAAAAAGATGAAGAAGTAGAAGAAGAGGAAGAAAAAGAAGAAGAAGAAGAAGTAGATGAAAAAGAAGAAGAAGAAGATGAAGAAGAAGATGAAGTAGAATAAGATGAGAAAGAAGAAGAAGAAGAAGAACAAGAACAAGAAGACAAAGAAGATGTAGAAGAAAAGAAGAATAATTAAAAGAAGATGAAAAATAAGAAGAAGAAGAATATGAAGAAGAAGAAGAAGAAAAAGATAAAGTTGAAGAAGAAGAAGAAGAAGAAGAAGACAAAGAAGTAGAACACGTACAGAAAGAGGTAGAACAAAAGGAACAAGACGAAGTAGAAGAAGTGGAAGACGAAGAAGAAGAAGTAGGAAAAGAAGAAGAACAAGAAGAGGATGGCAATGGAAAAGAAGAAGAAGAAGAAGAAGAAAAAGATGATGATGATGATGAAGAAATAGAAAAAGAAGAAGAAAAAGAAGAAGAAGATGAGGAATACGAAGAAGTAAATTAGCATGAAGAAAAAAAGAAGTAGAAGAAGAAGGGAAAAAGAAGAAGATGTAGAAGAGTTAGAAGAAGAAGAAGGAAAAGAAGAAGAAGAGGAAGAAAAAAAGAGAAACAAGAAGAAGAAGGTGATGAAAAAGAAGTACAAGAAGAAGAAGAAGAAGAAGAAGAAGATAAGTAGGAAGAAGAAGGAGATGAAGAAAAAGAAGAAAAAGAAGAAGAAGAAGATGAAGAAGAAGAAGAAAAAGAATAAGAAAAAGATGAAAAAGAAGGAGAAGGAGAAGAAAAAGAAGAAGGAAAAGAAAAAGGAGAAGAAAAAGGAGAACAAAAAGAAGAAGAATAAGAATAAGAATAAGAAGATGAAGAAGAAGAAGGAGAATAAGAAGAAGATGAAGACGAAGAAGGAGAACAAGAAGAAGAAGAAGAAGAAGAAGAGATGAAGAAGTCAAAGAAGAAGAAGAAAAAGAACAAGAATAAAAAGAAGAAGAAAAAGTTAAAGAAGATGAAGAAGAAGAGGAAGAAGAAGAAGAAGAAGAAGGAGAAGATGAAGAAGAGTAAGAGGAAGAAGATGAAGAAGGCGAAGAAGAAGAAATTTAAAATGACAAAGAAGAAGAAGAAGAAGGAGAAGAAGAAGAAGGAGGAGAAGGAGAAGAAGAAGAAGAAGAAGTAGAAGAAGGAGGAGAAGAA
>JAIUJO010000724.1:222500-225000 GCA_023846275.1 Vanilla planifolia
AAAAATATGAAGAAGAAGAAGGAGAAGAAAGAAGAAGAAGAAGAAGAAGAAGAACAGAAGAAGAAGAAGGAAAAGAAGAAGAAGAAGAAATAGATAAATAAGAAGAAGAAGAGGAAGTTGAAGAAGAAGATGAAGACAAAGTAGAAGAAGAAGAAGAAGAAGAAAAAGAAGACAAGAAAACAAAGAAGAAGAAGAAGAGGTTGAAGTAAATGAAGGAGAAGAAGAAAAAGCAGAAGAAGAAGGAGGAGGAGGAGGTGGAGCAGGAGGAGAAGAAAAATCAAAAGAAAAAGAGGAACGAGAAGAAGAAGAAGAAGTAGGAGAAGAAGAGAAGAAAAAGAAGGAGAAAAAGGAGGAGGAGAAGAAGAAGTAGAAGAAGAAGAAGAGGCGGGAAAAGAAGAAAAGGAAGAAGAAGAAGAAGTAGAAGAAGAAGAAGAGGAAGAGGAAGAAGTAGAAGAAGAAGAAGATGATGATGAAAAAGAAAAATAAGAAGAAGAAGAAGATGAAGAAGAAGAAGTAGTAGAAGAAGAAAAAGATGTAGTAGTAGTACTAGAAGAAGAAGAAGAAGAGGAAGAAGAAGAAGAAGAAGAAGATGAAGGCAAAGAAGAAGACGAAGAAGAAGAAGAAGAAGAAGAAAAAGAAGAATTAGAAGAAGGCGATGAAGCAGAAGAAAAACAAGATGTAGAAGCAGAAGCAGAAGACGAGGAAGAAGAAGAAGAAGAAGAAGAAGAACAAGAACAAGAACAAGAAGAGGAAGATGATTAAGAAGAAGAAGAAGAAGAAGAGGAAGAAATGGAAGAAGAAGAAGAATAAGAAGGAGAAGAGGAAGAAGAAGAAAAAGAAGTTGAAGAAGATAATGAAGAAGACAAAGAGGAAGAAGAAGAAAACATAGACAAAGAAGAAGTAGACAAATAAGATGAAGAAGAAGATGAAGTAGAAGAAGGCGACGAAGGAGAAGAAGAAGAAGAAGAAGATGATGAAGAAGAAGAACACGAAGAAGATGTAGAAGAAGACGAAGAAAAATGTTTTAGAAGAAGTAGAAGAAGAATAAGAAGGCAATGAAGAAGAAGAAGCTGAAAAAGAAGAAGGAGATTAAGAGTAAGAAGTAGTAGAAGAAGAAGATGATAAATAATAAGAAAAAGAGAAAGAAGGAGGAGGAGGAGAAGATGGTGAAGAAGAAGAAGAAGGATAAGAAGAAGAATAAGAAGATGAAGAAGAAGAATTAGTAGAAGAAGAAGAAGATAAAGAAGGAGAAGATGAAGAAGAAGAAGTAGAAGAAGGAGAAGAAGAAGAAGAAGAAGAAGAAGAAGAAGAAAAAGTAGAAGAAGAAAAGAAGAAGAAGATGATGATGATGATGATAATGACGAAGAAGAAGAAGAAGAAGAAGAAGAAGAAGAAGAAGAAGTTGCAGTAGATGAAGAAGAAGAAGAAGGATGATAAGAAGGAGGTGAAGAAGAAGAAAAAGAAGGGGAAGAAGAAGAAGTAGAAGAAGAAGAAGGGGAAGAAGATTAAAAAGATGAAGAACAAGAAGATGAAGATGAAGAAGAAGAAGAAGAAGAAGAAGAAGAGGTAGAAGAAAAAGAAGATGAAGAAGAAGAAGAAGAAGAAGAAGAACCAGAAGAAAACAAAAAATAATAAGAAGATGAAGAAGTAAAAGAAGAGGATGAAGAGGGTGAAGAAGAAGAAGAAACAGAAG
This sequence comes from Vanilla planifolia, assembly GCA_023846275.1. Classification (NCBI taxonomy): domain Eukaryota; kingdom Viridiplantae; phylum Streptophyta; class Magnoliopsida; order Asparagales; family Orchidaceae; genus Vanilla; species Vanilla planifolia. Next base: position 224,194 of record JAIUJO010000724.1, read on the forward strand.
AAGAAAACGAAGAATATGAAGCAGAAGAAGAAGATGAAGATAAAGAAGAAAAAGGAGAACAAGTGAGTGAAGAAAAAGCAGAAGAAGAAGAAGAAGAAGAAGAAGAAGAAGATGTTGAAGAAGAAGAAAGAGAAGAAGATGATGAAGAAGAATAAGAAGAAGAAGAAGAAAAAGAAGAAGAACAAGAAGGAGAAGTACAAGAAGGCGACGAAGTTGTAGAAGAAGAAATAGCAAAAGAAGAAGAAGAAGAAGAAGAAGAAGTAGGAGAAGAAGATGAAGAAGTCGAAGAAGAAGAAGAAGAAGAAGAAGAAAAAGAAGAAGGAGAAGAAGATGAAGAAGCATAAGAAGAAGAAGAAGACAAAAAAGAGGAAGTGGAAGACAAAGAAGAAGAAGACGAAGACGAAGAAGACGACGAGATGAAGAAGTTGTAGATGAAAAAGAAGAAGAAAAAAAATAAGAAGATGAAGACGAAGAAGAAGAAGAGAAGAAGAAGAAGAAAAAAAGAAGAAGAAGAAAGGAAGAAGAAAAAGAAGATGAAGAATACAAATAAGTAGGAGTTGAAGAAGAAGTAGAAGAAGAAGGAGAAGAGGAAAGAGAAGAAGAAGAAGAAGAAGAAGTAGTAGTAGATGAATACGAAGAAGAAGAAGAAGAGGAAAAAGAAGATAAAGAAGGCAAATAAGAAGATGAAGAAAAAGGAAAGAAGAAGATGGTGAAGACAAGGAATAAGAAGAAGAAGAAGAAAAAGAAGAAAAGGAAGAGGAACAAGAAGAAGAAGAAAAAGAAGAACATGAAGATGAAGATGAAGAA
>JAIUJO010000724.1:265000-267500 GCA_023846275.1 Vanilla planifolia
AGAAGAAGAAGAAGATGAAGAAGATGAAAATAACGAAGAAGAAGAACAAATAGAAGAAAAGAAGTAGAAGATGAAGAAGAAGAAAAAGAAGAAGTAGAAGTAAAAGATAGAAGAAGAAGATTAAGAAAAAGATGTAGAAGAAGATGAAGAAGAATTTGAAGAAGAAGAAGAAGAAGAAGAAGAAGAAGTAGTAGGAGTAGAAGAAGAAGAAGAAAGAAGACGAGGAGGAGGAGGAGAAGAAGAAGCAGAAGAAGAAAAAGAAGAAGAAGGAGAAGAAGAAGAAGAAGAAGAAGAAGAAGAAGAAGAAGAAGGAGAAGATGAAAACAAAGAAGAAGACAAAGAAGGTGAAGAAGAAGAAGACGAAGAAGACGAAGAAGAGGAAGAAGAAAAAGAAGAAGAAGAAGAAGAAGGAAAAGAAGATGAAGAAGAAGAAGATGAACAAGAAGAAGAACACAAAGAAGTTGAAGAATAAGAAGAAGAAGAAGATGAAGAAGAAGGGGAAGAAAAAGTAGAAGGAGAGGAAGGAGAAGAAGAAGAAGAAGAAGAGGTAGATGAAGATGAAGTAGAAGACGACGAAGAAGAAGAAGAAGTAGAAGTTGAAGAAGAAGAATAAGAGGAAGAAAAAGACAAAGAATAATAATAATAAGAAGAAGAATTAGAAGAAGATTATGATGATGATGATGATAAAGATGAAGAAGAAGAAGAAGAAGAAGATGAAGAAATTGAAGAAGAAGAGTAGGAGAAAGAAGAAGAAGACAACAAAGAAGAAGAAGATGAAGTTGATGAAGAAAAACAAGGAGGGGAAGAAGAAGAAGAAGAAGATAGAGAAGAAGAACAAGAAGAAGAAGAAGAAGAAGAAGAAGAAATAAAAGGAAAACAAGAATAACATAAAGAGGAAGAAGAATAATAAGAACAAGAAGTAGAAGATGAAGAAGTAGAAGTAGAAGATGAAGAAAAAGAAGGGAAGACGAAGAAAAAGAACATGAAGAAGAAGTTGAAGAAGAACAAGAAAAAAAGAAGAAGAACAAGTAGATTAAGAAAAAGAAGAAGAAGAAGAATATCTAGAAGAAGAAGAAGAATAACGAAGAGTAGGAGGAGGAGGAGACAAAGAAGTAGAAGAAGAGGAAGAAGAAGAAGAAGAAGAAGAAGAGGAAGATGAAGAAGAAGAAGAAGAATAAGAAGAGAAGGAAGAATAAAGGGAAGAGGAAGAAGGTGAAGAAGGCAAAGAAGAAGGAAAAGAAGAAGGCGAAGAAGAACAAGACGAATAAGTAGTGGTAGAAGAAAAAGAAGAAGAAGAAGAGGAAGAAGAAGAAGGGATGATGAAGAAGAAGAAGAACAAGAAGAAGAAGAAGAAGAAGGAGAAGATGAAGTAAACGAAAACGAAGAAGAAGAAGAAGAACAAGAAGACAGAGAAGAAGAAGAAAAACAAGAAGAAGAAGAAGAAGGAGAAGAAGAAGAAGAAGATGAAGAGGAAGAAATAGAAGACAAAGAAAAAGAAGAATTATAAGTTGAAGAAGAATAAGAAGAAGATGATGAAGAAGAAGAAGAAGAAGAAGAAAAAGAAGAAGAAGAAGATGAAGAAAAAGAATAACAATAATAATAATAATAATATTAATAATAATAATAATAGGAAGAAGAAAAAGAAGAGGAAGTAGAACAAGATGAAGAAGAAGAAGAAGATGATGAAGAATAAGAAGGAGAAGAAAAAGTAGGAGAGGAAGAAGAAGAAGAAGAATAAGAAGAAGATGATGACGAAGAAGAAGAAGAACACGAAGAAGAAGAAGAAGAAGAAGAAGAAGAAGTAGAAGAGGAAGAAGAAGAAGAAGAGGAAGAAAAGGTCGAAGAAAAATTATAATAATAAGAAGAATTAAAAGAAGAAGAAGAAGAAGAACGAGAAAAAAAAACAAGAAGAAGATGATGAAAATGGAGAAGAAGGAGAAAAAGGAGAAGAAGAATATGAAGTAGAATAAGAGGAAGAAGAAGTAGAGGAAAAAGAAGAAGAAGAAGAAGAAGGAGATGATGATGAAGAAGAAGAAGAATAAAAATAATGAGAAGAAGAAGAACTGAAAGAAGAGGATGAAGAAGGCGAAGAAGAAAAAGAAGAAGAATAATAAAAAGATGATGATGAAGATGAAGAATGTGAAGAAGAAGAAGAAGTAGAAAAGAGAGAGAGAAGAAGTTGGAGAAGAAGAAGAAGATGATGAAGAAGAGCAAGTAGACATATAAGAAGAAGAAGAAGAAGAAGAAGAAACAGAAGTAGTAGAAGAAGAAGCAAAAGGACACAATGAACAAGATGAAGAAGACAGAGAAAGAGAAGAAGAAGGAGGAGAAGAAGAAGAAGAAGAAAAAGTAGTAGAAGAAGAAGAAGAAGAAGAATACGATTAAGGTGTAGGAGGAGGAGGAGGAGAAGAAGATGGTGAATAAGAAGAAGAAGAAGAAGATAAAGAAGGAGAAGAAGAAAAAGAAGTAGTAATAGAAGAAGAAGAAGAAGAACAAGAAG
>JAIUJO010000724.1:272500-280000 GCA_023846275.1 Vanilla planifolia
AGAAGAATCAAAATAAACTTCTTCTTTGAGAAATAGTTGTTTTGTATTGGCCTCTTCGAGTTGTTTAAAAAACAATAGTAAATTTTGTTCGTGCTGGATTTTTTACTGGTACAGTTGAAGAATATCTTGCAATGTGGTCTCTGTTTTAAGCTTTCTTGTCTTTTCATTTCTAATGTTGAGTTGGAGGAGTAGACCAAGGAAGTCATTGATGTGTATTTGTAGAAGATCTGAAGTTTAGATTTTCTTAAAAATATCTGAGAGAACTTCAACTTGATTAAGTTGTTCTTTGAGATTCTATATGGCCTTTGATTGTGTTGTAGATGATCTGGAAAGCAAATTTTCCAAAGATTTTTTATAGCTTTCTTCTCGAACTTGTTGTGCAGAATGATGTTGTTTGAGAAGAAGATAACTTTATTCAATTTGCATTAGCCAATAACTAGCAGATCTCCATTTAGTGCTTTGGATAGCTTTAAAACATCCATTAATTTTCTCAAAAAACTCGAGATCTGTTATCTGTAAGCCTTTGTTGTACCAATCTTTAGTTATGGTAGAAGCATATGTCTTTCCTTTTTCTACCATATTATTGCTTGTCATAGGATTTTTTTGTTTAACCAATATTTTGGCTGGTTGGGCTATGCCTTTCCTAATTTGAGTCTGTTCGACCTTTGGATTTTTCAAATTAGCCAGTTGGGCTTCAGCCTATTGGGCCTTGGGGATTTTGGCTTGTTCAGCCTTTGCCTTCTTGGGGATTACTTCAGTGAATTCCTCAGAACGTTTCAATTTTTTAGCAAAATCCTTTAAAAACTATAACTTTCTTCATTCATGGTTTGCTAAGATAATCAACCATAATATTATTAAAGCAAGGAATATATTTAACATGATAATTAAATATTTCTTAGTATAAAGCAAGACATATGCGTCTAATGTTTTTTTGGATTATTAATAGTCTTTTTTTGGAGAAATTGTGCTATAGATTTATTATCTATTTTTATGGTAAATATTCTACGAAGTAAATAAATTTTTAAACTTTTAATGGCTAATTTTATGGCCAATAATTCTTTATCATATGTAGCATATTTGCTTTGAGAATTTGTAAATTTTCCTGATGTATCGATTATTAGAAGTCTAGACCAAAAGAGGTCAGAGGCATATGTTTGTAAGATGATATGTTCATCTTCTTTTGGAAATGTAGAACTTGTTTTGTAACAAATTCTTTAATTTGTTTTATTTCCTTTAGTTCTTCTGAAGTTAAAGAAATGAGAATATTCTTAGTATTCCAGCAATGAGGTTGTTTGTCAGTTATTAGTTTGTATTTAGCTTATCCGATAGCTAATTTTTTTCTTAGGGCTTTGATTTTTTAAGAGAGTTTAGGTATGAACTTTCATCCATAGTTTAAAAAGCCTAAAAACCTTTGCAGTTGTTTTAAACTGGTAAAGTTTTTGGGAAACTCTTTTACTTTGGTATAAATATGGTCTTGTAATTGTATTTGACCATTTTTTATTTGTTTTCATATTAAGTCAATTTCTATTTTAAATAATTTGATCTTCTTTGGACATAAGATAATACCATGGTTTAGAATTATCTTGATAATGTGTAAAAGGTGGTCTTTATGTTCTTCCTCTATTTGAAAAAAAACAAGTATATCATTGATGTACGTGATGACATGTGGTAGATGTCCAAAAATAGAATTAATCAATTTTTGGAATATTTGAGGTGCATTTTTAAGCCAAAATCTCGATTTACAAGCTTGATTTACTAGAATCTCGATTTGCATCAAATTTGCTATAGTATTTAGCACCTTGAATTTGTTTAATTAAGTGTTCAGTGGTTGGCAAAAAATATCCATCAAATTTTGTGCAAGAGTTTAACTTGCGGTAGTTTATGACCATTCGAGCTTTGCCGCATTTTATTTCTGCATGATTTCATACTATAAAAGCCGAAGAGGATGTGTGCTATGGCTCTTTTGTATTAATTATAAATTTAACAGTTCATGCATTTGACTGTTAAATTCTTGTTTATCTAATGGAGAAATAATTATGCTATTTACTTGTATATTGGTATTCTACTATTGTTCTAATAATTCAATAGAACAATAGTGAGGGGATTTTTCGAACCATTTAAATGGATCATTAGAATATAAAGTTTCTAATAATTTATGCACAATGTTTTCAAAAGATGAGATATTAGGAAGATTGTAGGTATATATAGGACGAGTAAAGGTATTTGCATCAATTAATGAGGTGGTTTTGGGAGTTACACCACGCTGGGCTGCAAGGGTAAAATAAGGAGCAATACAAGCAGGGAGATGGATACGAGGAATAGAGTGTCCATCGAAAGAAAAAAGTGAGTTTTAGAAGGAGCAAAATGGTGGAGCTTATCTAAACAATTTAAACAATCAGTGTTAAAGTCAAGAGGTAATAAAGCAAAGCTAAACTAATAAAATGTATGTGTATTATAAATATCAGGGATGGAGATAGAAAATTGGCAATCTTATGTGTAATTGGGAGATACCTTCCCATAAAATCTATAATAGAGGTTTTGGTTTCTAAAGGTAACCAAAATTTTTTAGGGATAAAAACTTGTTGAAGTAAACTAGCATCAGCTCCAGTATCAACTAAGGCATGAATTGTTGCATCCTTAAAATCGGGAAGATGTCTAGTGATTGGAAGATAAATATCTAATTGAGCCTTTTTCTTTAATCACTTATTGTGGGATAATATATTTTTTATTTTCGAGAAGGGATATAGTACGTCCTTCTACAGAATCTTGTACTAGAATATGAATGCTTGGTCGAGCTTCGATTAATTTAGAGGATTCACCTTCTTCATAATGTCTAGGAAGATTTAGGGTAGAAGATGTTCGATTTATAGGGTTTTTGATAACTGTTAAAATTGTATTACTAGAGGTAATAAAATATTCAACAGGTATTTGAACCTTAGGTTTAAGGTTTTTACATAATATTGAATGTCATTATCAAGTTTTAGATGTCATGTCTTAGACTTTTGGTTGAATGGTTTTCTCAATATCAAATTTAAAGAGTTTTACAAAACTACTAAGAGTAATGGATCTAAACATAGAAGTATCATTTAGAGCCATACAGTGTTCACATTGTATTCTTAGGATTTTAGATACCGGTAATAATTGTATGCCGTTAAGGCTAATTAATCATGTACAACTCTTTTCAACATTTTGATCGTCTAGACTTATACAAAAATCAGGATGTATATTTATTCTGAATAATCTATTATCAAGATTGGATTTAGCATCTCCTATAATGCTGCTTTGGAGATTGTTTATTTTTCGTTAATCCATGCAAATGATCATTACTGGTGTATCTATTCTGCTTTGGAATAGACAGTGATTTTTAGTTGGATCATGCCTATGTGTATGTATTTCATTTTTGGATATTTGGTTTTTAATTTGCCTATTTTGTTTTCGCTAAAAAGACTAATGGATGTTAAATCGTCATCTCTCTTTAATTCTATATTTCCTTGCATACGCTCGAAAATACGTGAGTTTATTTAAAAAATGAGATTTAAAGGAAGGAGCCTTATAAGTCTCATTTTTTTCTCCATGAGGTATGGTCTCTTTTAGTTTTTCTAAATCGTCATATGATATTTTGAATTGTTCTCCAATACTATCATGTAGTTCTATAGTATTTATTTCTTTAGAAGTAAGTGTATTCATATTTATTTAGAATTCTCGATATTTTTTGGAATTTTCAGAATCATATTATAGCTGTTTTAGATGTTGTGATGGGAAAATCCTCATAGTTGTTAATAACTAGTATTCCAATAGCATCGTTTGATTTGATTAAATAATCCCAATCTTATAGATTAGTATTTTTAATCAAGACTATTGGTGCATGATATGTCATGGGTTCTAATATCCCATAGATAATAAAGATATTTTCTTTAGCATGATATGGGATATTATGTATTATTACATAAAAGCCAAAAGGTATTAAAATAATTAGATCTAACGTTACCTCTGTAGTGCGATAACATTTAAGTCTAAACATTTTTCCCATGTAGATTGTATATCCTAGTGAGGATATTCATTCTTTTTTGAGTAATTTTAAAGTTGGTAATAAAGGAATAACCTTTATTTGTGTCAAGGTTTTATTTATTGTAATCATAATTGTTTTTGAGTTTTTAAAAATGTTTTAATTATTTTTCTGAAGATAGTTCAAATTTAGACTCTATAGAGTCAGATTTAGACTCTGTGGAGCCAAAATAGGATGTAATTTTATAGACAAAAGAATTGTCATTTGAAATTTCATCAATTATTCCAATATTGATGGAATATTCTTCTAGATTAGGAATAATAACTTTCTTAATATTAACTGGGCATTCATTTGCATAATGTCCTTTATTACATTTAAAACATCTATAATATTTTTTTCCTTTTTTATTATATTTTTTAACGAATTTCTTTTTCTGAAATTTTTTTATCTTATTTAAGTTCAGGTTTCTATTTTCTTTTGGTTTTTTTATATTTTTGTCTTTGGTTTCTTCTAGAATAAGATTTGGAATAATAAGGATGTTAGTCATAAACTGGTGGATAGCCATAAATATAATTTAAATCTTTTGAAAACTTTGAGCAATAATTATAGCCCATTCTAGAAGCTTTTAAGTTTGTGCTCATTTCTTTTTAGGTAGAAGTGTCTTCGCAAATATTTTCCATACATTCTACACATGCTCTTCTATGCATTCCCATATTATGCTGTCTTAAGGTTCCTCTGGATGTTATTAATTATTCATATTTTGAGGATATTATATTATTCCAAGGGAAAGGAATTTTTGAAAAAAAAAAATACTTGAATCCACAATTCACTTTGTTTTGTTTCCATTATATGATAAATATATCCAATGTATGTAGAAGAAAATTCATCTGGCATACAAATGTCACATTGTTTCATTTTATGTAGTTTTTCATCATAATTAAGATTTTCATTCCATTCTGATATGGTCAAATCAGCAATTAGCAAAGAAACTAGTGATTCTATTGCAACTTGTTTTTCTTGTTGTAGTATTTTTTTGGCATTCTACTTGTTTATTTCGTTTGAAATTGGTTAACCATGATAAAACATTTATCTCCGAATATGAAGTAGCGAATTGTATATATTCGGATACGTTCATTGCCCGGGGAAGCGTAAATATAGTTCCTTTTTATTTTTTGAGTCCATTCTAAACAATATTCTTTTACTTTTTTGTAAGGGATATGATCAATATTGAGGGTTAATCGCATCTATTAGAATCACATTTTTCTTCTACATGTCTATTTTTATTTTTATCGAATGAATGACAATCAGTTTGTTTTCCATAATTTAACATGGTCGAATTAAACGGTGTAGTATGAACTCTTTGTTCCAAATTATCACCTTTAGAGTCTCTCATATCTACTTCAAGAGTAGAGTGAAGTGGAGGATTTTGATGTGGTTGAGGTACATAACCCTGAGGACAGGGAAATATAGAGTACTACTTTCTCCTCTTTTCATCTTAATGTTTCTTAATGTTATAATTATTTTCTATCTTATTTTTATAAAAATCTATAACTTCATGATTTTTTTCATAGAAGGTATAGATTTGTTTACTAGAAATTTCTCCAGAGAGTTCCTTTTTTTGTAATTCTAGAAATTCTAAATAAAAATATTTATCGAGTCGTTGTAAATCTGTAATAATAGTAGATGATTTTAATTTAACCATGATATTTGGTTAATTTGATTCCTATATGAAGGAATTGCATGTTATGTTTTTGCTCTAAATTTTGGAGCTTATCTTTGATTTCTTTTAATTGATCTACAATATAATTTAAGATTTCTACTAAGGCAGGGCCATTTCTTACTATTGTAGGTAAATATATTATGTGTTCGTAATCCTGAAGATTTTCTTTCAGAGATAACTGAAACATATTATTAGGGATTAAGATTGTTTTCATAGTTTTTAAGTATTTGTATTCTCTTATTATTAAAATTGTTTGTAAAATAAGTTAGTTTTATTTACGTTTCTTCTTCTTCTTAGTTTATTATATTTCTCTATGCATGATGTAGGAAACAAACCATAGCCGTGCTCTTATTTTATGAAGTCATCTACTAGGGAGGCTTGAAGAATCTTTGTGCTATAAGTTTGCCTATTGTTAGGTCCATTAGGTCCAGCATGCTTTTTAATCAGTGAGTGCAAAGGCTTCCATTGTGTCATCATTTAGATTTTTTATTTTTGAGAAGGCATAGAGTACGTCCTTCTACAGGATCTTGTACAGGAATATGAATGCTTGGTCAAGCTTCGATTGATTCAGAGGATTCACCTTCTTCATAATGTCAAAGAAGACTTAGGGTAGAAGAGATTCTCTGGATAGGGTTTTTGATAATAGTTGATATAGTATTACTAGAGGCAATAAAATATTCAATGGGTATTTGAACCTTAGGTTTTAAGGCTTTTACAAAAAGTTGAATGTCATTACCAAGTTTTAGATGTCGTATGTCAATGACTTTTGGTTGAATGGTTTTTCCAATACCAACATTAAAGAGTTTTACAAAATTACTAGAAGTAATAGATCTAAATGTGGAACTATCATTTAGAGCCATACAATGTTCCCATTGTATTCCTAGGATTTTAGATCCTGATAATAATTGTATTCCATTAAGACTAATTAATAATGTATAAGTCTTTCAAACATTTTAATCGTCTAGACTTATATAAAAATCAGGATGTATATTTATTTCAAACCATTTTTTAAGGGATCATTAGAATATAAAGGTTCTTATAATTTATGCATTGTTTCTTCAAAAGGTGAGATATTAGGAAGATTGTAGGTTATATAGAATGAGTTAAGGTATTTGCATTAATTAAAGAGGTGGTTTTGGGAGTTACATCACGTTGGATTGCAGGGTAAAATAAGGAGCAATACAAGCAGGGAGGTGGATACGAGGAACAGAGTGTCTGTTAAAAGAATAAAGTGAGTGCTAAAAGGAGCAAAATGGCAGAGGTTATCTAAACCAATTACACAATCAGTGTTAAAGTCAAGAGGTAATAAAGCAAAGCTAAACTAATAAATGTATGTGTATTATAAATATCAGGGATGGAAATAGAAAGATTGGCAACCTTATGGGTGACTCAGACCTATCTTCCCATAAAATCTATCAAAGAGGTTTTGGTTTCTAAAGGTAACCAAAATTGTTTAGGGATAAAAATTTGTTGGAGTAAACTAGCCTCTGCTCTAGTATCGACTAAGGCATGAATTGTTGCATCCTCAAAATCAAAAAGACATATAGTTATTGAAAGATAAATATGTAATTATGCCTTTTCTTTAAATCAATTTATGGTGGGATAATAGATTTTTTATTTTCGAGAAGGCATAGAGTACGTCCTTCTACAAGATCTTGTACAGGAATTTGAATGCCTGGTCGAGCTTTGATTGATTCGGAGGGTTCTCCTTCTTCAAATGCCTATGAAGATTTAGGGTAGAAGATGTTTGATTTTTAGGGTTTTTTATAATTAT
>JAIUJO010001937.1:0-12500 GCA_023846275.1 Vanilla planifolia
ATATCTACATTTCTTCAAGCTCTTGTTCCTTTTCTTCTTCTTCTTCTTCTTTTTCCATCTCGTCCTCTTCTTCTTCTTCTTCTTCTTCCTCATCATCAACATCATCATCATCATCTTCTCTTCTATATTTTCTTGTACTTCTTCTTCTTCTTCTTGTTCATATTCTAATTCTTCCTCTTCATCTTCTTCTTCTTCTTCTACTTCTTCTTCTACTACTTCTTCTTCTCCTACTTCTTCTTATTCTTCTTTTCCTACTTCTACTTCTTTTACTTCTTCTACTTCAAGTTCTACTTCAACATCTACTTCTTCTTCTTGTTCTTCTTCTTTCTCTTCTGCTTCTTTTTCTTCTGCTTCTTTTTCTTCTCCTTCTTTATCTTCTTCTTCTTGACCTTCTTCTTCAACTTTCTCTTGTTCTTGTTCTTCATTTTCTTCTTCTCTTTCTTCTCTTCTTTTACTTCTTCTTTTTTGTCTTCTTCTTCTTCTTCTTCTTCTTCTTTGTCATGTCATCTTCTTCTTCTTATTCAACTTCTTCTTCCTTTTGATCTTTTTCTTCTTTCTATTCTTCATCTTCTTCCTCCTCTTGTTCTTCTACTTCTTCTTCTTCTTTTTCTTCTTCTTATTCATCTTCTTCTTCTTCCTCTTCTTAATCCTCTACTTCTTCCTCTCCTTCTAATTTCTCTTCTTTTTCTGCTTTTCATCTTCTTCTTCTTCTTTTTCTAGTTTTTCGTCTTCTTTTTCCACCTCTAGTTCATCTTCTTCCGCTTCTTGTCCTTCCCCTTCTTCTTCTTCTTCCTCTTCTTCCTCAACTTATACTTCTTCTGCTCCTCCTCTTCATCTTCTTTCTCCTCCCCTTTCTCTTCTTATTCTTCTTTTTCTTCTTCTTATTCTTCTTCTTCTTGCTCCTCCTCCTCCTCCTCTTCATCTTCTTCTTTATCTTCTTCTAATTCTTTCCCTCCTTTTTCCCCTTCTTCTCCTTCATGATCTTCTTCTTCCTCTTCTTCCTCTTATTCTTCTTCATTTTCTTCTTCTTCGGGTTCTTCTTCTTCTTCCTCTTCTTCCATTTCTTCTTCTTCTTCCTCCTCTTCTTCTTCTTCTTCTTTTTATTCTTCACACATTTCTTGTTCCACTTTTTCTTCTTTTTTTCCTCAACTTCTTCTTCTCCTTCTTCTTCTTCTTGCACTTCTTCTGCTTCTTCTACTTCTACTTCTTCTTCCACTTCTTCTTCTTCTTCTTCTTCTTCTTCCTCATGTCCTTCTTCTTCTTGTTCTTCTTCCTCTTCTTTTTCTTCTTCCTCTTCTTCTTCTTCCACTTCTTCTTCTTCTTCTTCTGCTTTTTGCTTTTCTTCTTCTTTTTCTTCTTCTTCTTTTACTTCTTCTTCTTCTACAACTACTTCCACTTCTTCTTTTTCTTCTTGTTCTTCTTCCTCTTCTTCTTCATCTTCTTCCTCTTCTTCATGTTTTTCTTCTTCTGCTTCTTCTTCCACTCCTTCTTCTTCGTCTTCATCTTCCTCCTCTTCCTCATCATCTCCTTCTTCTTTATTGTCTTGCTCTTCTTCTTCTTCTTCTTCCTCTTCTTGCTCATCTTCCTCGCTTTCTTCCTCTTCTTCTTCCACTTCTTCTTCTTTTTCCTCTTCTTTTTGCTCTTCTTCTTCTTCTTCTTCTTCCTTTTCGTCTTCTTCCTCCTCTTCTTCTTCTTCTTCCCCTTCTTCATCTCCTTCTTCTTTCTATTTTTCTTCTCCTTCTTCTTCTTCTTCTTCTTCATCTTCTTCTTTCTCTTCTTCTTCTTCTCTTTCTTCTTCCCTTTCTTCTTGTTGTTCTTCTGCTTCTCCTTCTTCTTCTTCTTCTTCTTCTTCTTTTCCTTCTATTTCTTCTTCTCCTTCTTCTTCTTCTTCTTCTTGTACTTCTTCTTCTACTTCCTCTGCTTGTTCCTTATCTTTCTATTCTTCTTCTTCCTCTTTTACTTCAACTTCTTCCTCTTCTACTTCTTCCTCTTCTTCTTATTCTTCTTCTTCTTATTCTTCTTCTTCTTCTTCTTCTACCTCTTTTTATTCTTCTTCCAACTTCTTCTTCTTCTTCTTCCCCTTCTTCTTCTTCTTCTTCTTGCTATTCTTCATCCTCTTGTTTTTCTTCTTCTTTGTTTAATTATTACTTTAATCTTCCTTCTTTCTTCTATCTTCTTTCTTTTTCTTCCATTTTCTACTTCTTATTTTTCTTCTTCTTCCCAAACTTCTTCTTCTTCTTTTTCTTCTTCCCCTTCCACTTCTACTTCTTCTTTTTCTTCCTATTCTTCTTCTTCTTTTACTACTTTGTCTTCATCATCATCATCTACTTCTCCTTCTCTTCTTCTTCTTATTTCTCTTCTTCTTCTTCTTCTTCTTCTTCCTCTTCCCTTCCTGCTTCCTCTTCTTCTTCATCTTCTTCATCTTCTTTTTTATCTTCTTCTTCTTCTTCTTCTACAACAACTACTACTACTTGAACTTCTTCTTCTTCTTCATCCTCATCCTTATCCTCTTCTTCTACTTCTTCTTTTGTTTCTTCTTATTTTTCTACTTCTTCTTCAACTTCTTCATCATCCTCTTCTTCAACTTCTTGTTCTTCATTTTCTCTTCCTCTTCTTCTTTAACTTCAAGTTTCTCTTTGTCTTCTTCTTCCGCTTCCTCTTCCTCCTCCCCTTCCTCCTCCTCTTCCTCTTCTTCGTCTTCTTCTTCTCCTTCTTCTTCCTCTTCTTCTTTGTCTTCTTCTTCTCCTTCTTCCTTATTCCATCTTCCATCTTCATTCATCATTTGATCCACTTATTTCTTCCTTCTTCCTTTTTCTCTCTTCCTTTGTTTCTTCCTTCCTCCATCTATATTCTTCCTTCTTTTTTTTCTTTCTACTTTCTTCTTTCTTTTTCTTCTCTCCTCTTCTTTTTTCTTCACCTTCCTTATCATCTTCTTCTTCTTCTTCTTCCCAAACTTCTTCTTCTTTGACTTCTTCTTCTTCTTCTACTTCTTCTACTTCTTCTTCTACTACTACTATTTCTTCTTCTTCTGCTTCTTCTTTTTCTTCTTCTTCTTCTTCTTCTTTTTCCTCTTATTCTTCTTCTTCTTATTCAACTCCTTCATCTTCTTCTTCTTCCCCTTCTTCTTTGTCTTCTTCTTCTTCTTCTTCTTCTTTCACATGTCCCTCTTTTTCTTCTTCCTCTTCTTCTATCTCCTCTAGTTCCTCTTCTTTCATTTTTTTACTTTTTTTTCTTTTTCTTCTTCTTCCTCTTCTTCTTCTTGTTTGTCTTCTTCTTTTTCTTCTACTTCTTCCTATTTATATTCTTCTTCTTATTCTTCCTCTTCCTCTTCCACTTCTTCCTCTTCATCTTTTTCTTCTTCTTCTTCTTCTTCTTCCTTCCTTTCCTTCTTCTTTGTCTTCTACTACTACTTCTTTCTATTCATCTTTTTTAGCTTCTTACCCTTCCTCTTCTTCTTCTTCTTCCTCTTCTTCTTCTTATTTCATCTTCATCTTTTCCTTCTTCTTCTTCTTCTTCTTCTTCTTCTACCTCTGCTCCTTGTTCTTCCCCCTAATATTACTCATCTTCCTCTCCTTCATCTTCCTCTCCTTCTTCTTCTTCCTCTCCCTCTTCTTTCTCTTCTTCTTCTTATTGTTCTTTATCTTCTTATCCTTCTACATCCTCTTTTTCTTCTTCCTCGTCTTACTCATCTTCTCTTACTCATCTTCCTCTTCTTCTTCTTCTTCTTCTTCTTCTACTTTCTCTTTGTCCTCTTTCTCTTCTTCTTCATCATCTTCTTCTTGTTTTCCCCCTCTACTTTTCCCTTTTTTTTTTCTTCTTTTCTTTTTCTTCTTCTTCCTCTTCTTCTCCTTCTAATTCTTCTTCTTATTGTTCTTCTTCTTCTTCTTGCCCTTCTTCTTCTTCTTCTCTTTTTTCTTGCTCTTCATCATGTTCTTCGTCTTTCTTTTCTTCTTAAACCTTCTTCTTCTTCTACTTCTTCTTTTTCCTCAACTTCTTCATCATCTTCTTCTTCTTGTTCTTCTACTTGTTCTTCTTCTGCTCATACTTCTTCTTCGTCCTTTTCTTCTTCTTCTTCTTCTACTACTACTACTACTACTTTTACTTTTGCCTCTTCTTCTTCATCTTCTTCTTCTTCTTCTTGATCTTCTTCTTCTTTGCCTTCTACTTCTCCTTTTCTTCTTCTTTTTCTTCTACTTCTTCTTCGTCCACTTATTATTCTTCTTCTTCCTCTACTTCTTCTTATTCGTCTTCTTCTTCCTCTACTTCTTATTATTATTATTATTCTCCTTTATCTTCTTCTACTTCTTCTTCTTCATCTTCTTCCTCTTCTTCCTCTTGTTCTTCATTCGCTTTTTCTTTCTCCTCTATTTACTATTCTTTCTCTTCTTTTACTTTCCTTTCTTTTTCTTCTTCTTCCTCTTGTTCTGCTTGCTCTTCTTCTTCTTCTTTTCTTTCTTCTTCTTCTTCTTCTTCCTTATTTTCTTCTTATTCTTTTCCTTCTTCTTCTTTCTCTTCCTCTTCTTCCCCTTCTTCTTCCCCTTCTTCTTCCTCTTCCTCCTCTTCTTCTCTTATTTTTCTTCTTTGTCTTCTTCTTCTTCCACTTCTTTTCTTCTTCCTCTTCCACTACTTCTTTCTCATCTTCTTCTTGTACATCTTCTTTTACCTCATCTTCCTCTTCTTTTTATTCTTCTTCTTCCCGCTTCTTCTTCTTCATCTTTTTATTTCTATTCTTCCTCTTCTCTTCTTCCTAATCTTCCTCCTCTTCTTCATTTTCTTTTTTTCCTCTTCTTCTTCTTCTTCTTCTTCTTATTTCTCTTCTTCTTATTATTATTCTTCTTCTTCCTCATCCTCCTTGTCTTCTTCTTCTACTTCTTCTTCTTGATCTTCTCCTTCTTCTTCGTCGTCATCTTCTTTTGCTTCTTCTTCTTCTTTTTCTTCTTTCTCTTCTTCTTCTTCTTCCTCCTCTTCATATTCTTCTCCTTTTTCCTCTTTATCTTCTTCTTCTACCCCCTCTACTTCTTCTTCTTCCTCCTCTTCTACTTCTTCTTCTTATTTTACTTCTTCTTCTTCTTCTTCTACTACTACTTCTTCTCCTTCTTCTATTTCTTCTTCTTCTTCTTCTTGGATTTTTTCTTCTTTTTCTTCTTCTTCTTATTCTTCTTCTTCTTCTACTCTTACTTCTTCTCCTTCTTCTTCTTCTTCTTCTTCTTCATCTTTTTCTTTTACTTTATCTTCTTCTTAATCTACTTCTTCTTTGCCTTCTATTTCTTCTCGTTCTTCTTCCTCCACTTTTTCTTCTTTTTCTTCTTCTTCTTTTTGCACTACTTCCTTTTCCTACTCTACCTCCTCTTCATCCTCTTCTTCTTCTTCATCTTCTTCTTCCACTTCTTTTTGCTCTTCTTCTTCTTCTTCTTTTTCTTCTTCTTCTTCTAATACTACTTATTTTTCATCTTCTTCTTCCTCCTCTTCTTCTTCCTCTTCTTTTTCCCCTGCTTGCTCTTCTTCTTCTTCTTCTTCTTCTTCTACTTCTCTTCTTCCTCTTATTCTTCTACCTCATCATCCTCTTCTTCTTCTTCATCCTCCGAAACTTCATCTTCTTCTTCTTACTCTTCTTCCTCATCTTCCTCATCTTCTTCTTCTTTTGCTTCTTCTTCTATCTCTTCTTCTTCTTCTTCCTCCACTTCTTCTTCGACTTCTTCTTCTTCTTCTTCTTCTTCTTCTTCTTCTTCTTCTTCCTCCCGTTCTTCTTCTTCTTCTTCTTTTCCTTCTTTTTTTTCTTCTTCTTCAATTTGAATTTCTTATTCTTCTTCGTTCTACTCTTGTTACTCATTTTCCTCTTCTTCTTCCTCCTCTACTTCTTTTTCCTCTTCTTCCTCTAGCTCTTCTTCTTCTTCTTCTACCTCATCTCCTTAGTTCTTCTTCCTCTTCTTCCTCATCTTTCTCTTTTCTTCATCTTCTTCTAATTCCATTACTTCTTCATCTTCTTTTTCTCTTTCTTCTCCTTCTTCTTCTTAAAAAATCTTCTTTATCTTCTTCATCTTCTTCTTTTTCTTCTACTTCTTCTTCTTCATCCTCTTATTATTCTTCTTCTTCTTATTCTTTTTGTTCTTCTTCTTCTTCCTCTTTTTCTTCGTCTTCTTCTTCTTCTTCTTCATCTTTTTTCCTCATCATCTTCTTCCTCTTCTTCTTCTTATTTTTCTTCTTCTACTTTTCTTCTTCTTTTTCATCTACTTTTTCTTCTTCCCCTTCCTCTTCATCTTTTCTTCTTCTTCTTCTTCTTCTTCTACTTTTTCTACATCTTGTTCTTCTTCTCTTACTTTTTCTTCATTTTAGCCTTCTTTTATTACTTCATCTTCTTTGACTTCTTCATCTTCTTTGACTTCTTCATCTTCATCTTCTTCTTTCTTTACTTCTTCTTCTTCCACTTCCTCTTCATCTTCCTTTTCCTCTTCCTCTTCCTCTTTCACTTCCTCTTCATCTTCATCTTCTTTGTCTTCTTCTTCTTCTTCTTCAACTTCCATCTTCTTTCTTCTTGCATCTTCCTCCTTCCTTCGTTCTACTTATTTCTTCCATCTTTCTTCTTCCAAATTCTTTCTTCCTTCTTCCATTTAAAGTCTTCTTTCCTCTTTCTTCTTTCTACGTTTTTTCTATTTTTTCTTCCACTTCAACTTCTTCTTCTTCTTCGCCATCTTCTTCCCCATCTTCTTCCCTATCTTCTTCTTCTTCTTCTACTTCTTCTTCCACTTCTTCTTCTTTCTATTCTTCTTCTTCTTTTCTTCTTTGCTTTCTTCATCATCTTCTTCTCCCTTTTCTCTTCTTCTTCTTCTTCTCTCTTTTTCTTCTTCTTCTTCTTCAACTTCCTCCTCTTCCTCTTCTTGTTCTTGTATTTCTTCTTCTTCTTTATTTGCATCTTCTTCTTCTTCTTTAATTTCTTCTTGTTCTTCTTCTGATTCAACTTCTTCTTCTTCTTCTTCTTCTACCTCCTCATGCACTTCTTTTTCTTTATCTTCATTTTCTTCTTGTTTTTCTACTTCTTTTTAACTTTAAATCTTCTTCTTCTTCTTCCTCTTCATCATCATCATCTTCTTCTTCTTCTTACACTATCCCTTCACCATCTTTTACTTCCAGTTCTTCTACTTCTTCTTCGACCTCCTTGTCCTTTTCTTTTTATTCTTCTTCTTCTACTACTACTAGTACTTCATCTTCTTCTACTTGTACTTCTTTGTCATTCTTTTTCCTCATCTTCTACTTCTTCTTTTTCGTATCCTTCCTCTTCTTCATCTTTTGCTTCCACTTCTTCCTATTGCTCTTCTTCCTCATCTTCTTCTACTTCTTCTTCTTCTTTTGCTTCCATTTCTTCCTTTCCTCTTCTTCCACATCTTCTTTCTCCTGTAGTTCCTCTTCTTTCTTTGCTTCTACTTTCTCTTCTTTTTCTTCTTCTTTCTCTTCTTCTTCTTCTTATTCTTCTTCTTCTTCTTCTTCTTCTTCTTCTTATTCTCCTACTTCTTTTTCTTCATCTTCTTCCTTTTTTTTCTTCCTCTTCTCCCTCTAATTCTTCCTCTTCTTCCTCTTCATCCTCTTCCTTTTCTTCTTCTTCTCTACTATTACAACTACTTTTTCTTCTTCTTCTTCTTCACCTTTTTTCTCTTCGCCTTCTTCTTTTCTTCTTGTTGTTGTTCTTCTTCTTCTTCTTCTTCTTCTTCCTCCTCCACTTCTTTCTCATCTTCTTCTTCTTCCTCTTTGTCTTCTTCTTCCTCTTCCTCATCTTCTTCTGTTCTTCTTTGTCTTCTTCTTCTTCTTCCACTTCTACTTTTTCTTCTTTCTCCTCTTCTTCTTTTTCTTCCTCTTCTCTTCCCTTTCTTCATCATTGTCATCATCATCATCTTCTTCTTCTTCCTCTTCTTCTTTTGCTTCTGCTTCTTCTTCTCCTTCTTCTTCTTCTTCCCCTTTTCTTCTTCTTCTTCTTCTTCTTCTTCTTCTTCTTCTTCTTCTTTTGTTTCCTCTTCTTCTTGTACTACTTTTTCTACTTCTACTTCTTCTTCTTCCTTCTCTTCTTCCTCATCTTCCTCTACTTCTTCTTGTTCTTCTTTTTCCTCTTCTTTCACTTCCTCTTCCTTCTCTTCTTCTTCTTATTATTCTTCCAAATCTTCTTCTTGCTCTTCTTCCCCATTTTCAACTTGATCATCTTCTTCTTCTGATTCTTCTACTTTTTCTTCCCCTTTCTCTTCTTCTTCATCATCTTCTTCTTCTCATTCCTTTTCTACTTCTTCCTTTTCTTTTTCTTCTTCTTTTTTTTCTTCATCTTCTTCCACTTCTTCTCCTTCTTATTCTTCTTCTTCCTCTTCTTATTCTTCCTCTTCCTCTTATTCCTCTTCTTCTTCTTCTTTTTCTTCTTCTTTCCTTCCTCTTCTTCCTCTTCGTCCTCTTCTTCTTCTTCTTTTTCTTCCTACCCTTCTTCTTCTTCTTTTTCTTCTTTTTCCTCAACTTCTTCTTCTTGTTGTCCTTCTTCTTCTCTTATTATTGCAACATCTTCTTCATCTTCAACTTCCTTTTCTTCTTCATCTTCTTCTTCTACTACTACTTTTCTTCTTCTTCTTCCTCTTTCTCTTTCTCCTATAGTTCATCTACTTTCTCTTCTTTTTCTTCTTCTTCAACTTCTTCTTCTTGCTCTTGCTCTTCTTGTTCTTCTTCATCATCTTCTTCTCCCTCATATACCTCTTCTTCTTCTACTTGTTCTCTTCTTCTCCTTCTTCTTCTTCTTCTTACTCTTCCTCTTTTTCTCTTCTTCTTCCTCCTCTTCTTCTTCTTCTTCCTCTTCTTCTTCTTCCTATTTCTCAACTTCTTTTTCCTCATCATCTTCTTCTGCTTCTTCTTTTTCCTCATCTCGTCCTCTTCTTCTTCATCTACTTCTCGTTTCTTCTTCTTCTTCTCCTTCTACTTCATCTTCTTCTTCTTGCTATTCTTCTTCTTCTAGTTCTTGTCTGTCTACTTCTTCTTCTTGTTCCCCTACTTCTTCTTCTCCTTATTCTTCTCCTTCTTCTTCTTGACTTTCTTTTTCTTCTTCTTTCTCTTCTTTTTTTTTCTTTTTTTTTTCTTCTTCTTCTCGTTCTTCCCTCTCTTGTTCGTCATCATCCTCTTCTTCATCATCCTCTCTCACTTCTTCTTCTTCCTCTTCTTCTTGTTTCCTTTCTTCATCATCTTCTTCTTCTTCTTATTCTTCCTTATCTTCTTCATGTTCTTTAACTTCTTCCTCATCTGCCTCTTCGTCTTCCTTTTTTTCTTCTTCCTCTTCTTCTTCTTCATCATCCTCTTTTTCTCCTACTTCATCTTCTTCTTATTCCTTCTCGTCTTCTCCTTCTTCCCTTTCTTCTTCTTCTTCTTCCCCTTCTCCTCCCTGTTCCAATTCTTCTCCATACTTTTCTTCTCTTTCCTCTTATTCTTCTTGTTCTTTTTCTTATTCTTCTTTTTCTTCTTTTTCTTCTTCTTTTTCCTCTTCTTCTTCTTCTTCTTCTTCTTCTTTTCTTCTTTGCCTTCATCTTCTTCTTCTTCTTCTTCTTCTTTCTTCATCTACTTCTTCTTCCTTGTCTTCTTCTTCCTCTAGTTCTTTTTCTTCTTCTTCTTCTTCTTCCTTCTTCGTTCTTCTTCTTCTTCTTCTTCTTCTTCCTGTTCATCATCTTCTTCTTTTTCTTCTTCTGCCTCCTCCCCTTCTTCTTCTTCTATTTCTTCTTCTTCTTCTTCATCTATTTCTTCTACTTCTTCTTCTTCTTCTTCTTTTCTTCTTCTTCTTCTACTACTTCTTCTTCTTCTTCTTCTACTACTTCTTCTTCTTCTTCTTCTTCTTCTTCTTCTTTCTCTTCGTCTTCTTCTACTTCTGCTTCTACTTCATCATCTTCTCCTTCATCTTCTACTTCTTCTTCTTTTTCTTCTTCTTCCTCTTCTTTTCATTCTTTTTCTTTTTATTTTTTTTCTACTTCCAGTTCCTCTTTGCCTTCTTCTTCTTCTTACTCTTCCTTTTCCTATTCGTCTACCACTACCTCTTCTTCATCCTCTTCTTCTTCTTCATCTTCCTTTTTCAACCATCCTTCTTTCTTTGTCCAACTTATTTCATCCTTCATCCTTCTTTAGTCTTTCCTCCTTATTTCTATATTCCTACTTCTTCCATCTTCTTTCGTCCATCCTCTTTCTACTTTCTTCTTTCTTCTTCTTCTTCCTTCTTCTTCTTCTTCTTCTACTTCTTCCTCATCATCTTCTTCTTCTTCTTCCTCCACTTCTTCTTCTTCTTCTTCTTCTTTCCCCTCTTCTTCTTCTTCTTCTTTTTCCTCTCCTTCTTCTTCCTATTCTTCTTCTTCATCTATTTCCTCTTCTTCTTCTCCTCTTTTTATCATTGATACTCTTCTTCTTCTTCTCTTCTTGTCATTCATACTCTTCTTCTTCTTCTTCTTCTTCTTCATACTCTTCTTCTTCTTCTACTTCTACTACTACTTCTACTTCTACTTCTTCTTCTACTTCTGCTTCTTCTTTTTCTTCTTCCTCATCTTCTTTTTCATCTTACTTTTCCTCAACTTCTTCCTCTTATTCTTGTTCTTCTTCTTCTTCTCTTATTATTGCAACATCTTCTTGTTCTTTGAGTTCTTCTTCATCTTCTTCTTTTTCTCTTTCTTCTACTGCAACTATTTCTTCTTTTTTACTTCTTTTTCTCCTTCTTCTTCTTCATCAACTTCCTTTTATTCTTCTTCTTCATCATCTTCATCTTCTTCTTCTTTTCTTCTTCTTCTTCCTCTTCTTCCTCTTATTCTTTTTTCTCTTGCTCTTTCTCCTCTAGTTTCTCTACTTTCACATCTTCTACTCTCTCATCTTCTACTTTCTCTTCTTTTTCTTCTTCCACTTGTTCTTCTTGCTCTTGTTCTTCTTCTTGTTCTTCTTCTTATTCTTCTTCTTGTTCTTCTTCATCTTCTTCTTCTTCTTCTTCTCCCTCATATACCTCTTCTTCTTCTTCTTCTTCTTCCTCTTCTTCTTCTGCTTCTTCTCATTTCTCTACTTGTTCTTCTTCATCATCTTCTTCTACTTCTTCTTTTTCCTCATCTCCCTCATCCTGTTCTTCTTCATCTACTTTACGTTTCTTCTTCTTCTTCTTCCTCTTCCTCTTCTTCTTCTTATTGCTATTCTTCTTCTTCTAGTGCTTCTCCTTCGACTTCGTCTTCTTGTTCCCCTACTTCTTCTTCTCCTTGTTCTTCCCCTTCTTCTTCTTGACTTTCTTCTTCTTCTTCTTTCCCTTCTTTTTCTTCTTCTTTTTATACTTCTTCTACTTGTTCTTCCTCTTGTTCGTCATCATCCTCTTCTTCATCTACCTCTCTCACATCATTATCTTCCTCTTCTTCTTGTTTCCTTTCTTCATCTTCTTCTTCTTCATATTCTTATTCTTCTATATCTTCTTCATGTTCTTCTTTAACTTCTTCCTCATCTGCCTCTTCTTCTTCTTTTTCTTCTTCTTCCTCTTCTTCTTCTTCGTCGTCCTCTTTTTCTCCTACTTCTTCATCTTCTTCTTCTTCCTTCTCGTCTTCTCCTTCTTCCCCTTCTTCCTCTTCTTCTTCCTCATCTCCTCCTTTCCTCCTTGTTCAAATTCTTCTCCATACTTTTCTTCTCATTCCTCTTGTTCTTCTTCTTCTTCTTCTTTTTCTTATTCTTCTTTTTCTTCTTCTTTCTCCTCTTCTTCTTCTTCTTCTTTTCTTCTTTGCCTTCATCTTCTTCTTCTTTTTTCTCAACTTCTTCTTCTTCTTTCTTCATCTACTTCTTCTTCTTCCAGTTCTTCTTCTTCTTCTTCTTCTTCTTCTTCGTCTTCATCTTCCCTTCTTCTTCTTCTTCTTCTTCTTCTTCCTCTTCTTCTTCTGCCTCCTCCTCTTCTTCTACTTCTTCTTTTTCTTCTTCTTCTTCTTCTTCTTCTTCTTCTAAATCTATTTCTTTTACTTCTTCTTCTTGTTCTTCTTTTCTTCTTCTACTTCTTCTTCCTGTTCCTCTTCTTCTTCCTCCTCTTCATCATCTTCTACTTCTTCTTCTACTTCATCATCTTCTTCTTCATCTTCTACATCTTCTTCTTCTTCTTTTCATTCTTTTTCTTTTTCTTCTTTTTTTGCTTCCAGTTCCTCTTTGCCTTCTTCTTCCTCTTACTCTTCCTTTTCCTCTTCTTCTACCACTACCTCTTCTTCACCCTCTTCTTCTTCTTCTTCATCTTCCTTCATCAACCATCCTTCTTACTTTGCCCATCTTATTTCTTCCTTCATCCTTCTTTATTCTTTCCTCCTTACTTTTATATTCCAACTTCTTCCATCTTCTTTCATCCATCATGTTTCTTCTTTCTTCTTTCTTCTTCTTCCTTCTTCTTCTTCTTCTACTACTTCTTCTTCCTCATCATCTTCTTCTTCTTCTTCTTCATCTTCTTCTTATTCTTTCTCCACTCCTTCTTCTTTCACTTTTATTCTTCTTCTTCTTCTTCTTCTTCTTCT
>JAIUJO010001937.1:22500-45000 GCA_023846275.1 Vanilla planifolia
TCTGCTTCTTTATATTCGTCTTCTTCTTCTTCTCCTTCTTCTTCTCCTTCTTCTTCTTCTTTTACTTCTACTTCCTCTTCTTCGTCTTCTTCTTCATCTACTACTACTTCTTCTTCTTCTACTACAAGATCTTCTTCTTCTTCTTCTCTTCTTCCCTATTTTCTTCTTCTTCTTCTTCATCTTCTTCTTCCTCTTCATCTAGTTCTTTTTCTTCATTGTCTTTGGATTTTTCATCTTCTTCTACTTCTTCTTCTACATCTACTTCTTCTACATCTACTTCTTCTTCTACATCTACTTCTTCTTTCTATTCTACTTCTTCCACTTCTTCTTCCTCCTCTTGTTCTTATTCTTTTCCTGGTACCTCCTCTCCTTCTTCTTCTTCTTCTTTTTGTATTTCATCTTCTTCTCTCTCTTCTTCTTCTTATTTCACTTCCACTTTGTCTTCTTCTTCCTTTTGCACTACCTCTTTTTTGTCTTATTCTTCTTCTTCTTCTTCTTCTTCTACTTCATCATTCTTTGTTCTTCCATCTTCCTTCTTCCTTCTTTCCTTATATTTCTTCCTTCCTTCTTCTTTTTTCTCTCTTCCTCCTTCCATGTTCTTTCTTCCTTCTTTCTTCTTTCTTCTTTCATTTTTCTCCCACTTTCTTCTTCTTCCTCTTCTTCTTCAGCATCTTCTTCTTTTTATTCCTCTTCCACCGCTTTTTCGTTTTCTTTTTCTACTTCTACTTCTACTTCCCTTTTTTCTTCTCCTTCTTCTTCTTCTTCCTCCTCTTCTTCTTCTTCTTCTTCTTCCTATTCTTCCTATTCTTCATGTTCTTCTTCTTCTTCTCCTTCTTCTCTTCTTCCACTTCATCTTCTTTTTCTTCTTCTTCTTCTTCTTCTTCCTTCTCTTCCCCTTCTTCTTCCTCTTCTACTTCTTCTTTTCTTTCTCTTCTTCTTCTTCACCTTCTTATTCATCTTCTTCTTATTCTTCTTTTTTTTACCTGTACTTCTTCTTCGTCTTTTTCCTTCTCTTCTTCTCGTTTGACTTTTTCTTCTTCATCATTTTCTTCTTTTTCTACTACTCCAACTTCTTCTTCTTCTTCTTCTTCTATACTACTACTACTACTTTTCTTCATCTTCTTCTTCTTCTTATTCTTTATCTACTACTTCCTCTTCTTCTTTCTCCTCTCGTTCCTCTTCTTTCTCTTCTTCTTCTTTCTCCTCTTATTCTTCTTTTTTCTCTTCTTCTTCATCTTCTTCTCTTTTTGTTTCTTCTACTTCTTCTTTTTCTTGTTTCACTTCTTCCTTCACTTCTTTTTCTTTCTCCTATTTTTCTTCTTCTTCCTCCTCTTTTTCTTCCTGTTCTTCCTCTTTTTCTTCTTCCTCCTCTTCTTCCTCTTCCACGTGTTCTTCTCTTCTTCATCTTCTTCTTCCTCTTTTTCTTCTTCTTCTTCTTCTTCTTCTTCTTTCTCTCCTCTTCTACTTCTTCCTCATCTTCTTCTTCTTGTTCCTCCACTTTTTCTCCATCTTCCTAGTCTTCTTCTTCTTCGTTCTACTTCTTGCTTCATTTTTGTCTTCAAATCTTCTTCTTTCTATTCTTCTTCTTCTTCTTCTTCTTCCTTTTCTTCTTCATCATCTTCTTCTTCTCCTCCTTCTTCTTCTTCCCTTCTTCTTCTTCTTCTTCTTCTTTTCCTTCTTTTTCTTCTTCTTCTTCTTCTTGTTCTTCTTCTCATCTTCTTCTACTTCTTCATCATCATCTTCTTCTTCTTCTTCTTCTTCTCCATCTTCTTCTTCTTCTTCTTCTCCATCTTCTTCATCTTCTTCTTCTTCTTCTTTTACTACTACTACTACTACTACTTCTTCTTCCTCACCTTGTTTCTCAATTACCTCTTCTTCTAATTCCCCTTTTTCGTCCTCTTTCTCTTCCTCTACCCTTCTTCCCTTATTATTATTGTTATTATTATTATTATTATTATTCTTCATCATCTTCTTCTCATTCTTTTTCCTCTTCTTCCTCATCTTCTTCATCTTCCTCTTCTTTTTCTACTCCTTCCACTTCTTCTTCTTCTTTCTCTACTTCTTGATCTTCTTCTTCCTCCTCTTCTTCTTCTTCTTTTCCTCTTCTTCACCCCTTCTTCTTCTTCTTCTTTCATTTCTTCTCCTTCTTGTTATTCTTCTTCCTATTCTTTTTCTTCTTCTTCTTCTTCTTCTTCTTCTTCTTCTTCCACCTCTTCTTCTTCTTCTTCTTCTTTTTCTTCCTCCTCCTCCTCCTATCTTCTTCTTCTTCTTCTTCTTCTTTTTCATCTCCCTCATCTTATTCTTCCCCTTGTTCATCTTCTTCTTCTTCTTTTTCCTTAACTTCTTCTTCTTTTTTTCTTCTTCTTCTACTACTACTACTTCTACTTCTTCTTCTTCCTCTTCTTCTTCTTTGTCTTCTTCTTCTTCTTCTTCTTGTATTCCTTCCCCTTCTTTTTCTTCTTTTCTTCTTCTTCTTCTTCTTCTTCTTCTTCTTCTTCGCCTTCTTCTTCTTCTTTTGTTTCTTCTTTTTCTTTTTCGTCCTCCAGTTCTTCTTCTTCATCTTCCCCTTCTTCCTCATGTTCTTCTTCATCACCCTATTGCTCTTCTTGCTCTTCTTCTTCTTCTTCTCAGTCTTCTTCTTCTTAGTCTTCTTCTTGTTCATCTTCTTCTTCTTATTTTTCTTCTTCTTCTTCTTCCTCTTCTTGTTCTTCTTCTTCATCCACTTCCACTTCCTTATATTCTTTTTCTTCTTCATCCTCTTCCTCTTCATCTTCTTCTTCTTCTTCTTCCTCTTCTTCATCGTCTTCCTCGCCTTCTTATTCTTCCTTGTTTTCCATTTCTTCTTTTTCTCCTTTTCCTTCTTTTTACACTTTTTCTTTTTCTTCTTCTTCTTTCTATTCTTCATTTCATTTTGTTCTTCTTCTTCCCCTTCTTCTTCTTCTTCTTCTTCTTCTTCTTCTACTTCTTTTCCATATTTTTCTTCAACTTCTAATTCTTTTTGTTGTTGTTCTTCTTCTTCCTACTATTGTTGCCCATCTTTCTCTTCTGCTTCTTCTTTTCCTTCTTCCTCTTCTTCCCTTTCTGCTTATTCATCTTCCTCTTCTTCTTTTCTTCCACTTCTACTTTTTCTTCTTCTTCTTCTTCTTCATGTTTGTTGACTTCTTTGTCTTCCTCTTCATCCTCTTCTTCTACTTCTTCCTCATCTTCTTGTTCTTCTTCATCTTCTACTTCTTCTCATTCTTCTTCCTCTCTTTTTCTTCTTTTTCTTCTTCTTCTTCTTTTCTTACTTCTTCTTCCTCCACTGGTTCCTCTTCTTTCTCTTATTTTTCTTCTTCTTCCTCATCTTATTCTTTCCCTTTTTCTTGTTATTGTTCTTCTTCTCCATCTTCTTCTTCCCCCTTTTATTCTTCTTCCTCTTCCTCTTCTTCTTCTTCCACTTCCTCTTCTTCCTCGTTCTCTTGTTGTTCTTCTTCTTCTTCTTTTACTTATTCTTGTTCTTCTTTGTCTTCTTTTCCTTCTTCTTCTTCCCTTTCTTATTCTTCTTCTTCTTCTTCTTCTTCTTCTTCTTTTCCTTCTTTTTCTTCTTATTCATCTTATTTTTCTACTTCTTCTTCTTCTTCTTCAACCTCTTTTAGTTCATCATCTTCCTCTTCTTTTTCTTCCTCTTATTCTTCTTCTTCCAACTCATCTTCATTTTCTTCTTCTTATTGAAGTGTTTCATGCTAAGGAAATCCCACAAGAAGGGGGGGGGGGTGAATTGTGTATTTAAAAAAATTTTATAACTTTCAAAATTAAAACTTAAAAAAGTTTTAAGTACGAATAAAGAAATTTGAACACAAGTTTTTAGGTGGTTCGACTCAAAACCGAGTCTACGTCCATCCCTAACCGGTGTTGGGAAAAATCCACTAAATGCACCAATTACAAGTGAGGGTTTTCGTACGGTTCACCTCAAACCTACTTGGGATTTTTACTATGGCTAATCCCAAACCTACTTGAGTTTTTCTCCAGGTTCAACTCAAACTCGGGGCTTTAGCACTACTGCCGGGATGCCCTTACCCCAAAACGAAAAATACAACGATTGGCAAAAAAGAACTTAGGAGAAATAGGAGAAAAGGGAGGCACACACAATTGAAAAATTAGAAGGATAGAAATGAGAAAAATTGAATCATGAACCTATAATTTCAAGCGCCTTGTTGCAGTTTTCCTTTTTGGCTTGAAGGCACCGTTTTTGCTTGTGATTGCTGGAATTTGAGATCTGAAATCTTTGAAAGAATTTAGCAAAGGTAAAATAAATAAATCTTAATTCTTCCCTATTTATAGAGCTTAAAATTGAGCTAAAAAAATCCTTCAATGGCTCCTAAGAAAAACAACTAGCCGTTTGGGAAACGGACAAAAAGCAGCCACCGTCCGATCCAGGCCCAAAATCGAATGGCACTAATCAAATTTACGAAACAATCGTTCAATTTTGATCTGGAGCATTGGATCTGCGTGCTGAACGAACGACACCGTTTAAAGTCGCGAAAAAGTCGTTCGATTTTGATCTGGAGAGTTGGATCCGCGCGCTGAACGAACGATGTCGATTAAACTCGCGAAACAGTCGTTCGATTTCAATCTCGCGCGTTGGATCTGAGCAGGCTTGATCTGTACCTTTGCATCCTGTCGAAGTTATAAGGTGGGATTTTTAGTCCCACACTGGAGAATTAAAGTCGACGCACCGCTTTATAAGGAATTTGCGCTGTTTAATTCTCGAGCCTCTGTGGGGCTGGCTCCCCCCTTCCTTGACCGAGATTTCATCACCTGGTCGGGTTCACTTGACCATGCACTGTTCATTGACCGTTGACCGTCGCTGTAGTTTGACGTAGCCGAGCTCCTCTCTGCGGGCTTTGGGCGGGCTTGGCTCAGCCAAGCACTGTTCATTTGACTGTTGACCACCGCTGTAGTTTGACCTCGCCGTGCTCCTCTCGGTGGGCTTTAGGCGGTCTTGGCTAGCCCTTTTTGGGTCAACCAATTTTTTTTTTTTAATTTTTAAAAGACCTGGATGGGATAATTGCGTAATGGGTTGGCCCGCCCAGTGCTATAGTGAATTTTTCCGAGACTTAATCTGTTTTATGGTTGATTGGAAGAATTTTTGTGCTAAAATTTTAAATATAAGTGTACCAAAATAATTTTATATTATCATAGTATTATAAGTTTTCTAAATGACTATGATAAGAAATTTATGAAAAATAATTCCTAAATAATTTAAAAAAATCAAATACCAATGTCTATACTTTTTGTCAATAAAGCTTGGCCCAAAAATCAAAATTCAATAATTATTAATTTTATAACATTTTTAAATATTAATACTACTAGTGTGCCTTATAATCTCAAAAATTTGACATCTCAATTTCAAAAAAATTAATAAAAACTCAAATATGAAAATTCTAGTACATGTCTTAAATTTCCTTGAAGTATGCCATGGCTTCAAGGTCCTTAGAGACCACTATTTTAGACATGTGAAATACATGACTTGATTTAATTAAATATTAACAAGTTTACTTAAAATCAAGCCTAAATAAAATATAAATATTTATGCTTGGCTCATCAAACACAAGGGTGTAACAATCTCCCCCTTTTGATGATGGTAAGACATAAATGTATTAAATCTATAAAAAATTATAAAATGAATAAAAATAAACTTTTAAGAAGAGAAATCTTAATGAAGAGATTAATAATTATCATCCTCCCCCTATCTTTATGCTCCCCCTAACTCCTAACTATTCTCCCCTTTTGACACCATCAAAAGGGAGTTAACCCTAAGCAATGTCTAAAATTCTTAATTGTTCTCTCAATGTTTGAAATTGTTCCCATGGTAAGGGTTTGGTAAAAATGTCAGCCAATTCAAGCTTAGTAGGAACATACTCTAATTCTACTAATCCTTTGGCCACTTGGTCTCTAATAAAGTGATATGTAACATCTATGTGCTTAGTCCTAGAATGATGAACTTGATTCTTGGCTAATGCTAATGCACTAGTATTATCAATTCCAATAAGTATATGTGTGACTTCTAAACCATAGTCTTGAAGTTGTTATCTTAACCATAGTACTTGAGCAACACAACTTCCAGCTGCAACATATTCAGCATTTGTTGTTGACAAGGCTATCTAATTTTTTTTTTGCTTGACCATGAAACAAGACAATGTCCCAAGAATTGACATGTCCTTGATGTGCTCTTCCTATCCACTTTAGATCCTCCAAAATCTGAATCTATATAGCTAATGAGTTCACAAGAAAGGTCGTTTTTAGGATACCATAATCCTAGAGTCATAGTTCTCTTCAAATATTTGAAGATTGCTTTAACAATGTTTAAGTGACTTTCCTTTGGGTTTGCTTGGAACCTAGCACATAATCCAACACTAAATAGAATGTCAGGCCTACTAGATATAAGGTATAATAAAGATCCTATAAGTCCTCTATAAAGTTTTTGGTCTATGGTTTTCCCTTGTTCATCTAGGTCTAATTGAATAGATTGATTCATGGGAACTTTTTTAGGTTTCATATTTTCATAACCATATTTCTTAAACATTTCTTTCAAATATTTTGTTTGAGAAATAAAAATACCATCTTTTAGTTGTCTTATTTGCAATCCTAAGAAAAACGTTAGCTCACCCATCATGCTCATTTCAAATTCCTTAGTCATAAGATCTCCAAATTCTCTACACATTTCTTCTTTTGTACTACCAAAAATAATATCATCAACATAAATCTGAACAATTAACAAATCATCTTCTAAATTCTTTAGAAATAATGTAGTATCTGATTTACCCTTTCTAAAGCCACTTTCTACTAGATAATTACTCAACCTATGGTACCATGCATGTGGAGCTTGTTTAAGGTCATAAAGAGCTTTCTTAAGCTTGTAGACATAATTATCTGGTGTATGATTTTCAAAACCTGGTGGTTGTTCTAGAAACACATTCTCTTCTATTATTCCATTTAAGAAAGCACTTTTTACATCCATTTGAAACAATCTAAAATTCTTATAACATGAATATGATAGAAGTAATCTAATTGCTTCTAACCTAGCTATGGGTGCAAATGAATCCTCAAAATTAATACCTTCTATTTGACTATATCCCTTAGCAACAAGTCTAGCCTTATTCCTAATTGTTACACCATTTTCATCTAATTTATTTTTATAGACCCATTAGTACCAATTACTTGTTGATCACTAGGTCTCGGTACTAATTCTCAAACTTGATTTCTTTCAAATTGGTCTAACTCTTCATTCATAGCTCGAACCCAATAATCATCCACAAGGGCTTCTTCTATAGAACTGGGTTCAAAAAATGACACAAAGGCACTATGGTTTATATCTCTAATTGAAGCTCTAGTCTTTACTCCTTGGTTCACATCTCCTATGATCAAATCCTTTGGATGTGAGGTTGCAAATTTCCATCCTTTAGATAAATTATTTTCTTTTTCTTTTTCTTTTTCTTTTTCTATTTCTAGATTTTCTATTTTTTCTTTATTTAAATCTAGATTCTTTACCAATTCTATTTCATCTTCTAAATGCTTTTCATTAACTAGCCGAATTATCACATCAAACACAACATGCATTGTTTCCTCTATTTTATGTGATTCTTGATTAAAAACTCTATATGCTTTTCTAATTGATGAATACCCTAAAAAGATTCCTACATTTTCCTTCTCATCAAACTTTCCTAAGTTTGCTCTCTCATTTTTAAGAATAGTGCACTTACAACCAAAAACATGAAAATAACTAAGATTTGGTTTCTTCTTCCTTAGCAATTCATACGGAGTTTTCTTCAACTTTGGCCTCAAATTAACCCTATTTATGATGTAACACGCCGTGCTAATAGCTTCGGCCCAAAACTATTTGGGTAAGTTATATTCGGCTAACATGGTTCTACCCATCTCAACTAATGTTCTATTCTTTCTTTCTACAATGCCATTTTGTTGTGGTGTATATGGGCATGTGAATTGATGTTTGATTCCTTTCTCTTTACAAAACTCACTAAAATACTCATTCTTAAATTCAGTCCCATTATCACTTTGCATCAAAATTAATTTTAGACTATGTTGTCTTTCTAACTCTCTAATCAAATCCTCAAAGTTCTCAAAGGCTTCATTTTTATGTCTAAGAAAAAACACCCAAGTATATCTAGAAAAATCATTAATTATAACAAATCTGTATTGTTTTCCTCCTAAACTCAAAGGTTGTATTGGACCAAAAAGATCTAAGTAGATTTTTTCTAAAGGTCTACTAGTTGTAAATTCATTTTGAGATTTGAAAGAGGATTTAACTTGTTTTCCCTTTTGGCAAGATTCACACAACTCCCAATTTGACTTGCTTGGTTTTGGAAGGCCTCTAACTACATCTAATTTTGAAATCTTCTTCAAGGTGGAGTATCCCACATGGCCTAATCTTCTTTTCCATAATGAATTCTCATTAGATTGGGTCACTAAGCATTCCAAACCACTAGCTTCTAGTTGTCCAAAACTAATTACATATGTATCACATTTTCTTTTACCAATTAGTAGTTCAACATTATTTTTCATGATTTTACAAACTTTTGTATTAAAAAAAATATCAAATCCATTATCACAAAGTTTACTAATACTAATCAAATTAAATTCTAAGCCTTCTACTAAAAATACATTTGAAAGGGTAAAGTTTGTCATACCTACATCTCCAATTCCAATTATTCTTTTCTTTGTGTTGTCTCCTAGGGTCACCTTCCTATTTGGACCTGATCTCAATGATTTGAATTTACTTTTGTCTCCAGTCATGTGTCTTGAGCATCCACTATCCAATACCCAAGATGTGGATTTCGATTTTCTCCTTGGTTTTGACTATATGAGGTGTAAAATTTAAATTAAAAAGTATACCACTAAATAAAATCATCAATTTGAGTTTTCTAAATATCCTAGACCTATCCTAGAATGTCTCCAAATATTTTGGAGACCTTTTCTTCTAGTCTTCTAAGTCATGCTCTTAGGAACCCAAGAAAACTTGGGTTGAACCCTAAATGGTACTTGCATGTTCACCTTTTTAACAATCCATCTAACATTTTGTGTTTGTGTATACATATTTCTTCTAAAGAAGCAATCTTTCATAGTATGTCCAGGTTTACAGCAATAAAAACAAACGATATTTGATGGCCTAAGCATGCTCAAATATCTAGGTTTTTTGAAATTGAGAGCATGTGAATGATAATAAGCATTTGAAACATGTGTAGTTTTATTTACTCTAGCATGCTCAAAAGATTGTATTTTTTCTTTTAAAACTGAAATATCATGCTTCAAAGAAGTATTTTCAATGATAAGAGATGCCTTTTCTTCACAAATATGTTGATTTTCTAATTTTTTTCTTTCATCTTCTTTCATGACAAAATCAAGCAATTCAACCTTTTCTTTGTAGCTCCTTTTTAATTTTTTATGTGCACTCATTAAGGAGGTTAATGCATTCATAATTTCAATGTAATTATTTCCAAGAGTATCTCTTGTCCAAGAGCTTACCTCATTTTCTTCTTCTTCTTCACTTGAAGATGATGAGGATGCCTCGTTTGCCATAAAGCAAATCATTCCTTCTTCTCCTCTACTTGAGCTTGAAATTTCTAAATCTTTGGAGGCACTCCATGTAGCTTGAAATGCTTTCTTTTTCTTCAAGCTCTTCTTCTTCTTCTTCTTCTTCTTCTTCTTTTCTCCCTCCTTCATATGCTTGTCGTTGAGTTTTGGACATTCTAGTTTAATATGACCAGTTTGACTACACTCAAAATAAGTTGGTGGCCTCTTCCTCTCTTTATTGCTTTTCTTCTTCCATTTCCTATTAAGAAAGCTCTTTGCCAAATTTTTAGCTAAACCATTAACATGGAAACTTACCTCGTCCTCTAAATCCGTAGAGGAGGTGGAAGTGGAATCCGAATTACTTTTGGTGGCTTTGAAAGCCATTGGTTCTTCCTTTCTTCTTTCAAACTTTAACTTGCTTATAGAAGCCTCTTCTGTAAGTCTCCTTGACGTTTCTATTTCGGAGGTAAGAAGTTCCCCAAGGAGTTCATCCAATGAAAGTTTGCTAAGATCCTTAGTGGCTTTAATAGTCGTTGCAAGTGGATCAAATTCCTTTGGAAGGATTCTCAAAATTTTCTAACAAGGTCACCATTTGAGAATGCCCTCCCAAGGTTTGCCAATCCATTTGTAATACCATTAAATCTAAAAAACATGCTCTTAATACTTTCATTGGGATTCATTCTAAAAAGTTTGTAGTCATGGGTGAGGATATTGATCTTAGTTTCTTTCACTTGTGAGGTACCCTCATAAGTTACTTGGAGTTTTTTCCACACCTCAAAAGTCGTATGCAAATTCATAATTTGAGCAAACTCACTAGGAGAAATTCCACAATGAAGATTTCAATGCCTAGCATTTAATTGAGCCAATCTTTTGTGCTCAACGTTAAGCTCACTAAAGGGCTTGACTTCATCAGTAGAAGAATCTCTAGGAAGTTCACAAGGCTTCATCATGACTTCCTATAATTCCAAATCAATAGATTAAATGAAAATTCTAAAACGATTTTTTCAATATAAGTAAAATTCACTTTAAATAATAGAGGCTGATTTGAAGAAAAACCTTCACATAAGATTGCACTCATTTTGACCAAAGAGGAAGCCATACAAAATTACAAACAAAAAAATTGTGAGAAAGCCTTCACTTAGCACAAGAGGATCTCCCATGTGATATTACTCACGTAATTTGGGGTTCCTTGCTCTGATACCAATTGAAGTGTTTCGTGCTAAGGAAATCCCACAAGAGGGGGGGGGGTGAATTGTGTATTTAAAAAATTTTTATAACTTTCAAAATTAAAACTTAAAAGTTTTAAGCACGAATAAAGAAATTTGAACACAATTTTTTAGGTTGTTCGACTCAAAACCGAGTCTACGTCCACCCCCAACCGGTGTTGGGAAAAATCCACTAAATGCACCAATTACAAGTGAGGGTTTTCGTACGGTTCACCTCAAACCTACCTTGGATTTTTACTATGGCTAATCCCAAACCTACTTCAGTTTTTCTCTGGGTTCAACTCAAACTCGGGGATTTAGCATTACTGCCGGGATGCCCTTACCCCAAAACGAAAAATACAACGATTGGCAAAAAATAACTTAGGAGAAATAGGAGAAAAGGGAGGCACAAACAATTGAAAAATTAGAAGGATAGAAATGAGAAAAATTGAATCATGAACCTCTAATTTCAAGCGCCTTGTTGCAGTTTTCCTTTTGGGCTTGAAGGCATCGTTTTTGCTGATTGCTGGAATTTTAGATCTGCAATCTTTGAAAGAATTTAGCAAAGGTAAAATAAATAAATCTTAATTCTTCCCTATTTATAGAGCTTAAAATTGAGCTAAAAAATCCTTCAACGGCTCCTAAGAAAAACAACTAGTCGTTTTGGCAAAGGACGGAAAGCAACCACCATCCGATCCTGGCCCAAAATCGAACGGCGCTGATCAAATTTACAAAATAGCCGTTCGATTTTGATCTGGAGCGTTGGATCCGCACGCTGAACGAACGACGCTAATTAAACTCGCAAAATAGCTGTTCGATTTCAATCTCGCACGTTGGATTTGGGCGGGCTTGATCTGCGCCTTTGGATCCTGCCAAAGTTATGAGGTGGGATTTTTAGTCCCACACTGCAGAATTAAAGTCGGTGCACCGCTTTATAAGGAATTTGCACTGTTTAATTCTCGAGCCCTTGTGGGGCTGGCTCCCCCTTCCTTGACCGGGATTTCATCACCTGGTCGGGTTGACTTGACCATGCACTGTTCATTGACCGTTGACCGTCGCTGTAGTTTGACTTAGCCGAGCTCCTCTCTGCGGGCTTTGGGCGGGCTTGGCTTAGCCAAGCATTGTTCATTTGACCGTTGACCACCGCTGTAGTTTGACCTCACCGTGCTCCTTTCAGTGGGCTTTGGGCTTTCTTGGTTAGCCCTTTTTGGGTCAACCAATTTTTTTTTTTTTAATTTCTAAAAGGCCTGGACGGGTTAATTGCGTGACGGGTACAGTGAATTTTCTCGAGACTTAAGCTGTTTTAAGGTTGATTAGAAGAATTTTTGTGCTAAAATTTTAAATATAAGTGTACCAAAATAATTTTATATTATCATATTATTATAAGTTTTCTAAATGACTATGATAAGAAATTTATGAAAAATAATTCCTAAATAATTTTAAAAAATAAAATACCATTGTCCATACTTTTTGTCAATAAAGCTTGGCCCAAAAATCAAAATTCAATAATTATTAATTTTATAACATTTTTAAATATTAATACTACTAGTGTGCCTCATAATCTCAAAAATTGGACATCTCAATTTCAAGAAAATTAATAAAAACTCAAATATAAAAATTCTAGTATATGTCTCAAATTTCCTTGAAGTATGCCGTGGTTTCAAGGTCCTTAGAGACCACTATTTTAGACATGTGAAATACATGGCTTGATTTAATTAAATATTAACAATTTTACTTAAAATCAAGCCTAAATAAAATATAAACATTTATGCTTGACTCATCAAACATAAGAGTGTAACACTTATTCTTCTTCTTCTTCTTCCTCATCTTCTTAATGTTCTTCTTCCACTTCTTCTGCATATCCTCTGCTTCTTCTTCCTCTTCTTCCTCCTCTTCATTTTCTTCCTCCTTTTTCTCTTCTTGTTCTTCTTCTTCTACCCCTTCTTCTTCTTCTTCTTCTTCTTCCCCTTCTTCATCATCTTCTTCTTCTTCTTGTCTTTCCTGTTCTTCTTCTTCTTCCTCCTCTTCCTCCTCCTCTTCTTGTTCTATTTCTTGTTTTTTTTTCTTCTACCCCTTGTTCTTCTTCTTTTTCTTCCTCACCTATTTCTTCCTCTTCTTCTTATTCTTCCTTATCTTCATTCTCATCTTTTGCATCTTTTTCATATTTTTCTACCTCTAACTCTGTCTTTTTCTTCTTCTTCTTCTTCTTCTGCATCTTCTTGTTGTTTTTCTTCTTCTACTACTACTACTTCTTCTTCTACTTCTTCTTTTTCCTCTTCTTCTTGTGTTGTTGCTTCTTCTTTTTCTCTTCTTTCACTTTTTCATCTTCTTCTTCTTCTTCCTCTTCTTGTTGATCTTCTTTTTCTTCTTCTTCTTCCTAATACTCTTCTTCTTCTTGTTCGCCCTCTTCTTCCTCATCTTCCTCATCCACCTCATCATCATCTTCTTCTTCTTCTTCTTTTTCCTCTTCTTCTTCTCCTTCTTCCACTTCTTCTTCTTCTTCTTCCTCCCTTCTTCTTCTTCTTCTTCTTCTTCCTCTTCTTCCTCTTTGTTTTCTTCTTTTTCTTATTCTTCTTTTTCTTCTTCTTCTTCTTTCTCTTCCTCTTCTTCTTCTTCTTCTTCTTCTTCTTCTTCTTCTACTTCTACTTCTTCTTCTTCATCTTCTTTTTCTTCTTCTTCTACTCCTTCTTCATCTTCCTTTTCTTCTTCTACTTCTTCTTCTTCTTATACTTTTACTTCTTCTTCTTCTTCTTTTACTTCTGCTTCTTCTACTTTTTTTTCTACTTCTAATTCTACTTCTACTTCTACTTCTACTTCTTCTTGTTCTTCTTCTTCTACTTCTCCATCATATTCTTATTCTACTTTTACTTCTTCTTCTTCTTCTACTTTTTTATCTTCTTCTTCTTCTTCTTCTACTTTTTTATCTTCTTCTTCTTCTTCTTCTTCCTCCTCCTCTACTTCTACTTCTTATTATTCTTCTTCTTTCTCATCTTCTTCTTTTTCTTCTTCCTATTCTTCATCTTCTTCTTCTTCTCCTTCTTCTTCTTCTTCCTTTTCATCATCTTCTTTTTCTTCTTTTTCATCTTCTACTTCTACTTCTCATTCTCCTTCCTCCTCTTTTTCATCTTTTTCTTCTTCTTCTTCTTCTTCTTTTCTACTTTGTCTTCTTTTTCTTCCTTAAGTTCTTCTTCTTTCTCGTCTTGTTCTTCTTGTTCTTCTTCTTCTTCTTCTTGCTTTTCATCTTCTTCTTGTTCATTTTCTTCTTGCTCCTCATCCTCTTCTTCCTCGCCTCCCCTTCTTCTCCTTCTTCTTCCTCCGCTTTCCCTTCTTCTTCTTCCTCCACTTTCTTTTCTTCTTCTTCCTTTTCTTCTTCTTCTTCTTCTTCTTTTCTACTTTGTCTTCTTTTTCTTCCTTAAGTTCTTCTTCTTTCTCGTCTTGTTCTTCTTGTTCTTCTTCTTCTTCTTCTTGCTTTTCATCTTCTTCTTGTTCATTTTCTTCTTGCTCCTCATCCTCTTCTTCCTCGCCTCCCCTTCTTCTCCTTCTTCCTCCACTTTCCCTTCTTCTTCTTCCTCCACTTTCTTTTCTTCTTCTTCCTTTTCTTCTTCTTCTTCTTCTTCTTCCCCTTCTTCTTCTTCTTCTTCTTCTTCTTCCTCTTCTTCTCCATACTGTTCTTCTACTTCTACTTCTTCTTCATCTTCTACATCTTCTTCTTCCTCCTCTCCTTCTTCTTCTTCTTCTATTTCTTGTTTTCCTCCTATTTCTTCTCCTTCTACTCTTTTCTTCTCCTCAGGTTTTTCATTTTCATCCTCTTCTTCTTCTTCTTCTTCTTCTTCCTCTTGTGCTTGTTCATCTTTCTCTTTTACTTCTTCTTCTTCTACTTTTTCCTTATCTTCTTCTTGTTCCTCTTCCTCTTCTTCCTCATCTTTCTCTTCTTCTCCTTCTTCTTAGTCCTCTTCTTCTTGTTCTTCCTCCACTTTTGCTTCTTCTTTTTCTTCTTCTTCCACTTTTTCTTCTTTTTCTTCTTCTTCTTCTCCTCCTTCTTCCTCCTCTTCTACTTCTTCTTCTACTTCATCTTTTGTTTCTTCTTCCTCTTTGTCCTCTTCTTCTTCTTCTTTTTCATCATGTTCATTATCTTCTTCTTCTTATTTTTCTTCTTCTTCTTCTTCTTCTTCTTCTACAACTTCTTCATCTTCTTCTATTTCTTCTTCTTCTCTTCTTCCCCTTCATCTTCTTCATCTTCTTCTTATTCTTCATCTTCTTCCTCTTGCTCTTCTTCTTCTTCTTCTTGTTTTTTCTTTTGTTTCCTCTTCTTCGTCTTCTTCTTCTTCTTCTTCTTTGTCTTCTACTTCTTCTCTTCTTCTTCTTGTTCTTCTTCTATTTCATCTTCTTCTTCTTCTTCTACTTCATCTTTTACTTTTTCTTTTTCCTCTTTTACTTCTTCGTCTTCTTCTTCTTTTTCTTCTTCTTCATCTTCTTCCATCATTCTTCTTTAATCAATCTTCTTTGTTTGTCTTTCCTTCTTCTTCCTTCTTCCTTTTTCCTACTTCCATCTACTTTCTTTTATCTTCTTTCTACTTTCTTATTTCTTCTTTCTTCTTTCTTTCTTGTTCTTCTTTTTCTTCATCGTCTTCTTCATTCTCATGAACTTCTTTTTTGTTCTTTTCGTTCTTCATTTTCTTCTTCTTCCTCCATATCTTCTTCTTCTTCTTCTTCTTCTTCTTCTTCTTCTCTTCTTCTTCTTCTTCCTCTTCTTCTTCTTCCTATTTTTCTTATTTTTAATTCTTCTTCTTCTTCATCACCTTCTTCTTCTTCTTCTTTGTCTTCCTCTTCTTCTTCTTCTTCATCATCTTCTTCTTTTTCACCATCTTCTTCTAATTCTTCTTCTTCTTCCTCCTTATCCTCTTCTTCATTTTCTTCTTCTACTTCTTCTAGTACTTCTTTTGCTTCTACTTCTTTTCTACATCTTCTTCTTCTTCTTCTTTGCCTTCCACTTCTTTGTCTTCTCTTCTTCTTC
Organism: Vanilla planifolia; assembly: GCA_023846275.1. NCBI lineage: Eukaryota > Viridiplantae > Streptophyta > Magnoliopsida > Asparagales > Orchidaceae > Vanilla > Vanilla planifolia. Next base: position 38,290 of record JAIUJO010001937.1, read on the forward strand.
CACTTCTTCTACTTCCACTTCTTTTTTTTCTTCATATTCTTCTTTTCCTCATCTTCTTCTTCTTATTCTTCTTCTTCTTCTTCCTCATCTTCCTCTTATTCTTCGGCTTTTCCATCTTTCTCTTCTTCTTCTTCTTCTTCTTCTTCTTCTTCTTCCTCTTCTTCTTCTTCTTCTTCTTCTTCTTCTTCTTCTTCTTCTTGTTCTTATTCTTCTTTATCTTATTCCTTTTCTTCTTCCTTTACCTCCCCTTCTTCTATTCTTCTTCTTCTTCCACAACTTCTCCTTCTTCTTCTTCTTTTTCTTGTTGTCCCTCTTCCTCTTCTTCTTCTACTTCTTCCTCTTTCTCATCATCTTCCTCGTCTTCTTCTTCTACTTCTTCTCCTTCTTCATCTTCTTTCTATTCCTCCTCTTCACCTTCTTCTTCTGCATCTTCCCCTTCTTTTTCTTCTTCTTCTTCTTCTCCTTCTCCTTCTTTTTCTTCTTCTTCTTCTTCTTTCATTACTTTTTCTTCTTCTTCAACTTTTCTTCTTCTTCTTCTTCTTCTTCCTCCTCATCTTCCTCTCCTACTTTTTCTTCTTTCTCTTCTTCCACTTTGTCTTCTTCATCTTCTTCTTCTTATTCTTCTTATTCTTCCTCTTCTTCTTCTTGTTCTTCGTCTTCTTCTTCCTCAAAAACATCTTCTTATTCTTCTTATTCTTTCTCCTCCTCTTCTCCATCCTATTCTTCTTTTACCACTTCTTCTTTTTATTCTTTTCCTTCTTCTTGTTCTTTTTCATCAACTTCTTCTTCTTCTTATTCTTCTTCTTCTTCCTCCTCCTCTTCTTCTTCTTCTTTTTCTTCTTTCCCTTCTTCTTCTTCCACTTCTTCTTTTTCTTCTTCTTCTTCTTCTTCTTCTTCTTCTTCTTCTTCCACTTTTCTTTCTATTTCTTCCTATTCTCCTTCCACTTCTTTTTCTTCTTTTCCTTCTTCTTCTTTACCTTTTTCTACTCTATCTTTTTTCCACCTCTAGTTCGTCTTCTTCCTTTTCATGTTCTTCCTCTTCTTCTTCTTCTTCTTCTTACTTTTCTTCTTCTTCTTCTTCTTCTTGTTCTTCTTCATCGTCTTCTTCTTCTTCTACTTCTTCCACTCCTCCTTCTCCTTCTCCTTTCTTCTCTTCATTGTCAACATCATCATCATCATTATCTTCTTCTTCTACTAATTCTTCATCTTCTTCTTCTTCATCTTCTTCTACCTTTCTTCTATTACATCTACATCTTTTTGAACTTCTTCTTCTTCTTCTTCATCTTCCTCTTCTCCTTCTTCTTGTTCTTCTTCTTCTACTCTTACTTCTTCTACTTCTTCTTCTTCTTCTTTCTCCTCTTCTTCTCCTCCACCTCCTCTTTCTCTTCCTCTTCTCCTTCTTCTTCTTCTTCTTCATCTTTTTCTTCTTCTTCTTCTTCTTCTTCTTCTTCTTCCATTTCTACTTCTTCTACTTTTTTTTCTTGTTCTTGTTCTTGTTCTTCTTTTTCTCCTTCTTCTTCTTTTTTTTCTACTGCTTCTTCTTATTATTCTTCTTCTTGTTCCTCTTCTACATCTTCTCTTCTTCTTCTCCTCCTTCTTTCTCTTCTTCTTCTCTTCCTTCTTTCACTTCTTCTATTTCCTATTCTTCATCTTCTTCCTCTAGTTCTGCTTTTTCTTCTTCTTTTGCCTTCTCTTCTTCCTCTTCTTCTTCTTCTTCTCCTCCTCCTCCACCTCCTCTTTCTTCTTCCTCCTCTTTCTCTTCTTTTTCTTCTTTTTCATCATCTTCTTCTTCTTTTTCTACTTCTTCCCATTCCTTTTGCTTTTCTAGTTCTTCTAATTACTCTTCTTCTTTTGTCTCTTCTGCTTCTTCTTCCCCTTCTTTTTCCTACTCTTCTTCTACTTCTTTTTCGTCTTCTTCTTTTTCTTCTTTTTCTTCTTCTTCTTTTTCTTCTTCTTCTTCTACTTCCTCCTCTTTTTCTTCTTCTTATTACTCTTCTTCCTTTTCCTCCTCTTCTTCTTCTACTTCTTCCTATTCCTTTTCTTCTTCTTCCTCTTTTTCTTCATCCACTTGTCTTCTTCTTTTTCTTCATCCTCTTCCTCTTCCTCTTCTTCTTCTTCTTCCTCTTCTTCCTCTTCTTCCTCATCTTCCTTCTCTTCTTCCTTTTTTTTTATTCTACTTCTTCTCCTTTCTCTTATTCTTCTTTTTCCTCTTTTTCCCCTTCTCCCTTATCTTCTTCTTCTTTTCCTTTTTTTTCTTTATCTTCTTCTTTTGTTGCTTCTTCTTCCTCCTCTTATTATTCCTCATCTTCCTCTTCATCTCCTTCCTCTTCCTCTTTTTTTTCATCATCTTCTTCTTCTTCTTCTTCTTCTTCTTCTTCCTCACCATTGTTTTCTTATTGTTCTTTTTTCTCTTCCTCTTCTTCTTTTTTCTTCTCTTTTTCTTCATCTTCCTCTCCTTCTTTTTCTCCTCCTTCTTCCCGTTCTTCTTCTTCTTCGTCCTCTACTTCTTCTTCTTCTTCCTCTTCCTATTCTTCTTATTCCTCTTCTTCTTCCTCTTCTTCTTCTTCTTCTTCTGCTTCTTCTCCTTCTTCTTCTTCCACTACTTCTCCTTCTTCTTCATCTTCTTCTTCTTCTCCTTCTTCTTCTAGTTCTTCTTCTTCTCCTCTTTTTCTTCATCCTCTTCTTCTTCTTTTCCTTCTCTTTGTTCTTCCTCTTCTTCTTTTTGTACTTCTTCTTCTTCTTTCCCCTCTTGTTATTCATCTTCATGTTCTTATTCTTTCTCCTCTAGTTCCTCTTCTTTTGCTACTTTTCTTCTTTCTCCTCTTCCTCTTCTTCTTGTTCTTCTTCCCCTTCTTCCTATTTTTCTTCATCTTCTTCTTGTTCCTCTTCTACTTCTTTATCTTTTTCCTCTCCTTCTTCTTCTTCCTTTTTTTCATCATCTTCCTCGTCTTCTTCATTGTCTTCTTTTTCACACTTCTTCTTCTTGTTCTGCTTCTGGTTCTTCCTATTCTTCTTCTTCTTCTTCTTCTTCTTCTTCTTCTTCCCCTTCTTCTTCTTCCTCTTTCCATTATTCTACTTCCTGTCCTTCTCCTTTTCCTCCTTTTTCTTTTCTTCTTCTTCTTTTTATACTTCCTCTTCTTCTTTTACCATTTGTTCCTCATTTTCTACTTCTTTGTCTTACTCTTCTTCTTCTTCCTATTATTCTTCTTTCTCTTCTTCTTCTTCTTCTTCTTCTTCTCATTCTTCCTCACCTTCTTCTAGTTCTTCTTTCTCTTCTTCTTCCTCCTCTTTTTCTTCTTCTTTTTCCTTCTCTTTCTCTTGTTCTTCTTTCTTTTTTTCTTCTTCTTCTTCTTTTTCTTCTTCTACTACTTCCTACTCCATAACCTCTTCTTCTTCTTCTTCTTCCTTTTCAATTTATTCTTCTTCTTTTTCCTCAACTTCTTCTTTTTCTTCCCTTCTTCTTCTTCTTCTTATTTTACTTCTACTTCTTCTCATTCTCTTTCCTCTTCTTTTTCTTTTTTTCCTTCTTTTGGTTCTTTAACTGTTCTTTTTTTCTTTTTCTACTTCTTCTTTATCTTTTTATACTTCTTCCTATTCTTCCTCTCTTTCCTTTTCTTCTTTTTCTTATTCATTGTCCCCTTCCTCTTCTTCTTTTTCCTTATCTTCTTCTTCCTTTTCATCCTCTACCTCTTCGTCTTCTTCCTAAACTTCTTCTTCTTTTATCTCTTCTTTCTAAACTTCCTCGTCTTCTTCTTCTTTATGTTCTTCCACTTCTTCTTCCTCCTTTTCTTCCTCTTCTTGTCATTGTACTTCATTTTCTTCATCATCTTTTTCTTCATCTTCCACTTCCTCTTTTTCTTCTTTTCTTCTTCCCCTTTTTCTTTTCTTGCTATTGCTTCTTCTTCTTATTTTTCTACTTCTTGTTCTTTTTCCTTTCCATATGTTCCTAAACTTCTTTCTCTTCTTCTTCCTCTTCTTCTCCTTCTTCTTCTTCTACCTCTACTTTTTCTTCTTTCTCTTCTACTTCTTCTACTTCTTGTTCTTCTTCCTCTTCATCCTTATCTGTCCCTTCTTCTTCTTCTTCTTCTTCTTTTTCTTCCGCTACTTTTTGTTCTTCCAATCCTTTCACCTCCTCCTCTTGTTCTCCTTCTTCTTCTTCATCCTCTACTTCTCCTTTTTCTTCTTCCTTTTCCCCTTCTTCTTCTTCTTCTACCACCTCCTCTTCTTCTTCTTCTTCTGCATCTTCTTCTTTAACTTCTTGTTTTTCTTCTTCTTCTTTTTTATCCTTATCGTCATCTTCTTCTTCTTCTTCTTCTTCTTCTACTTCTTTTGCTTCCTCTTCTTCTACAACTACTTCTTCGTCTTCTTCTTTTCATCCCCTTCTTAGTCTTCCCCTTCTTCTTCTTATTCTTCTTTTTATTCCTCTTCCTCTTCTTCCTCTACTTCTTCTTCTTCTTTTTCTTCTGTTTCTTATTCTTCTTCTTCTTCTTCTTCTTCTTCTTCTTCTTCTTCTTTTTCTTCTTTATCTTCTACTTCTTCTCTTGTACTTCTTCTTCTTCTTCTTCTTCTTCCATTTCTTTTTCTTTTTCTTCTTCTCCTTCTTGTTCTTCTACTACTTCATTATCATCATCATCTTCTTCTTCTTCATGTTCTTCTTCTTCTTCTTTTTCTTCCACTTCCTCTCTCTCTTCATCTTTCACTTCCTGTTCCTCATCCTCTTCCTCTTCCTCTTCCACTACTATGTTGTCTTCTTCTTCTTCTTCTTCTTCTTCTTCATTTTCTTCCATCATCCTTCTTTGATCTCCATTCTTCCTTTGTCCTTCTTCCTTCTTCCATCTTCCTTCTCCTTTCTTCTTTACATCTTCTTGATCTTCTTCCTCCTCATCTTGTTCTTCTTTTTCTTCCTCTTCTTCTTTTTCATCTTCTTCTTTAATATCTTCTACTTTCACTTCTTCTTCTTCTTCTTCCCCTTCTTCTTTTTCTTCTTCTTCCTCTTCTTCTCATTCTTATTTTTCTTCTTCTTGTTCTTCTTCTTCTTCACCTTCTTCTTCTTCTACTACTTCTACTCCTTGTACTTTTTCTTACTCCTACACTTCTTCGTCTTCTTCTTCTTCTAGTACTACTACTTCCTCTTCTTCTACTTCTTCTTCTTCTTCTTCTTCTTTGTCGGTTGCTTCTTCTTCTTCTCTTCTTCTCCTCTTCTTCTTCTTCTTCTTCATATTCTTCTTCTTCTTCTTCTTCTTCTTCAACTTCTACTTCTTTTTCTTATTGCTCTTCTTCCTCTAGTTTCAATTCTTTAACTTACTCTTCTTTTTCTTCTTCTTCCTCTTTTTTGCCTTGATCTTCTTCTTCTTCTTGTTCTTCTTCTCCTTCTTGTTGTTCATCTTCTTCCACTTTTTTTTCTTTTTCTTCTTCCTCTTCTTCCTCTTCTTCTCTTCTTCTTCTTCTTCTTCTTCTTCTAATTCTTATTCTTCTTATTCTTATTCCTCATCTTCTTCTTCTTGTTCTAATTCTTCTTATTCCTCTTCCTCATCTTCTTCATCCACATCTTCTTCTTCTGCTTCTTCTTCTTCTTCCTCCTCTTTTTCCTCATCTTCCTGGTCTGCTTCTTCTCCTTCTTCTTCTTCTTTTTCTTTCTATTCTTCTCCTTCTAATTCTTCACCTTATTCTTTTTCCCCTTCTTCTTCTTCATCATCTTCTTCCCCTTCTTTTTCTTCTTCTTTTTCTTCTTGTTCTTTCCTTTCTATTTCTTCTTCTTTAACTTTTTCTACTTCTTCTTCTACTGCATTTTCTACTTTTTCTTCTTCTTCTTCTTCTTCTCTTTCTTCTTCTTCTACTTTTCCTCTTCATCTTCATATTCTTCTTCTTCCACTTCTTCTTCTTCTTCTTCTCCTTCTTCTTCCTATTCTTCTTCTCCCTCCTCTTTTTCTTCTTCTTCTTATTCTTATTCTTCTACTCCTTCCACTTCTTCCTCTTCTTCTTCTTCTTCCCCTTCTTCTTCTTCTTTGTCATCATCATCTTCTTCTTCTCATCTCCTTCTTCTCCTTCGTCCTCTTCTTCTTCTTCTTCTTCTTCTTCTTCTTCTTCTTCCTCCTCATCCTCTTCTTCTTATTTTCCTTCTTTTTCCTCAACTTTTTTTTTCTACTTCTTCTTCTTTGACTTCTTCATCATCTTCATCATCTTCTTCTTCTTCTTCTTCCCCTTCTTCATCTTCTTCCTTCTTCCTTCTCCAATCTTTCTTCTTCCTTCATTCTACTTATTTCTTCCTTCTTCCTTCTTCCTTACTCCTTTTTGCCTTCTTCCATCTGAATTCTTCCTTCTTGCTATTTTCTGCTTCCTTCTTTCGTTTTTTCCTTCTTCCTCTTCTTCTTCTTCATCTTCCTCATCATCATCATCATCATCTTCTTCTTCTACTTTTTCTTGTTCTTCTTCCTAAACTTCTTCCCCTACTTTTTCTTCTTCCATTTCTTCTAATTCTTTGTCTTCCTTTTCTTCTTCTTTTTATTCTTCATCATCTTTTTTTCTTCTTCATCATCTACTCCTTCTACTATTAGTTTTCTTTCACTTCTTCTTCTTCTTCTTCTTCTTCCTCCTCCTCTTCTCCTTCTTCTTCCTCTTCTTCTTCTTCTACTACTACTTCTTCTTCTTCCTCTTCTTCTTCTTCCTCCTCCTCATCCTCTTATTATTTTTCATCTTCTACTAGTACTACTA
>JAIUJO010001937.1:50000-57500 GCA_023846275.1 Vanilla planifolia
TTCTTTTTCTTCTTCTCTTCCTACGCATCTTTGTCTTCTTCTTCTTCTTCATCTTCTTCTTCCTCCTCTTCTTCTTCTTCTTCCACTTTTTCTTCTTCTATTTCCACTTCTTCTTCTTCTTCTTCATCATCATCTTCTGGTTCTTCTTCCCCTTCTTCTTCTTCTCCTTTCTATTCTTCTTCTACTTCACCATCTTCTTCTACCTCCTACTCTTCTTCTATGACTTGTTAATTTTGCCTTTATTCTTCCCCTTCTTCTTCTTGTTCTTCTTTTCCACATCTATTTCTTCCTCTTCTACTTCTTATTCCTTATCTTATTCTTCTTCTTCTTCATCTTCTTCATCTTTTTGTACTTTTACTTCCTCTTAGTCTTCTTCTTTATCTTCTTTTCCTTCTTCTTCAACATCTTCTTCTTCTTCTTCTTCCTCTTCTTCTTTTTCCTCTTCTTCTTCTGCATCTTAATCTTATTTTTCTCCTCTTATTCCACTTCTTCATCTTCCCCTTCTTCTTCTTCTTCTTCTTCCCTTTATTTCTCTTGTTGTTGTTGTTGTTCTTCATCTTCTTCTTCTTCTTAAACTTCTTCATCTTCATCGACTTCTTCGTAATCCTCTTCTTCTTCCTCCTAATCTTCTTCTTCTTTTTCTTCCTCTTCTTCTTCCTCTTCGTCTTCTTCTTCTTTTTCCATTTCATTTTCTTCTTTTTCCCCATCTTCCTCTTCTTCTCCTACATCCTCTTTTTCTTCTTCTTCTTCTTCTTCTTCTTCTTCTTCCTCTTCTTTTTCTTCTTCTTCCACTTCTTCTTCTTCTTCCCCTTCTTCTTCTTCTTCCCTTTCTTCTTCTTCTTAAACTTTTTCATCCTCTTCATCTTTTTCTACTTCTTCTTCTTTTTCCTCATCCTCCTCTTCTTCTTCCTCCTCTTCTTCATCTTTTTCTTCTTCTTCTTTTTCTTCTTCAAATTTTATTCTTCTTCTTCTACTACTACTTCTTACTCTTCTTCTTCTTATTCTTCTAAATCTTCAACTTTTACTTCTACTCCTTTTATTTCTTATTCTACTTCTACTTCTACTTCTTGTTGTACTTCTTCTTCTCATTCTTCTTCTTTTTCTACTTCTTCTTCTTCTTCTTCTTCTTCTTCTTTATCTTGTTTTCTTCTTCTTCTTGATCTTCTTCTTCAACTTCATCTTCTTCCTCTTCTTGCTTTTCTTCATCTCCTTCTTCTCCTTCTTTTACTTCTTCTTTTTCCTCTTCTTCTTGTTCTTCTACCACTTCTTCTGTATCTTCTACTTTCTCATCATCTTCTTCTTATTCATCAACTTCTTTCTCTTCTTCTTCTTCCTCCTCCTCTTGTTTTTCTTCTTCTTCTTCCTCTTCGTTATCTTCTACTTCTTCTTCTCCTTTTGCTTTCTCTTCTTTTTGCTCGTTTTCTTCTTCTTCTTCTTCTTCTTCTTCTTTTTTGTCTTCATTTTCCACCTCTAGTTCCTGTTCTTCCTCTTTTATTCTTCATCTTCTTCTTCTTCTTCGCATACTTCTAACTTTTCTTCCTCTTCTTCCTCAACCCCTCTTCTTCTTCTTCTTACTCTTTCTCTTCTTCTTCTTTGTCCTCTTTCTCTACTTCTTCTTCAACTTCTTCTTCCTCCTCCTCCTCCACCTCTTCATCTTCTTCTATATCTTCTTCTTGTTCTTCCCCTTCTTGTTGTTCATCTTCTTCTTGTTCATGATCTTCTTCTTCCAGTTCTTCTTCCTGTTCTTCATCTTCTTTCGTTTCTTCTAATTCTTCTTCTTCTTCTTCTTCATCTTCTTTCGTTTCTTCTTCTTCTTCTTCTTCTTCTTCCTTTTCTTCTTCTTCTTCATCTTCTTCTTCTTCTTTTTCTTCTTCTCCTTCTTCTTCTTCTTCCTTTTCTTGAACTTCTCCTTCTTCTTCTTCTTCTTCTTCTTCTACTTCTTCCTCTTCTTCTTCTCCAACTTCCCCTTCCTCTTCGTCTTCTTCTTCTTCCTCCTCTTCTTTTTCTTCTTCTTCTTCTATTTCTTCCTCATCTTCTTCTTTTTCTTGTTCCTTTCTTCTACATTTTTCACATGTTCTTCTTCTTCTTCCTCCTCCTCCTCTTCTTCCTCTCATTTCTCTGCTTCTTGTTCTTCTTGTTCTTCTTCTTCCTCTTCATCTTCCCCTTGTTCTTCTTCTTCTTCTTCTTACCCTATTTCTTCTCCTTCTCCTGCCTATTCTTCTGCTTATTCTACTTCTTCTACTTCTTCTTCTCCCTCCTCCTCATCTTCTTCTTCTACATCTTGTTCTTTGTGTTTTTCATCTTCCCCTACTTCTTCTTCTTCTTCTTCTTCTTTTCCTCGTCTACTTGTTTCTCTTCTCCTTCTTCTTCCACATCTTCTTCTTCGTCTCTTCTCCTTTCTCTACTTCTTCCACTTAGTCTTCTTCTTCTTCTTCTTCTTTGTGTTCATCTTCTTCTTCTTTTACTTCTTCTTCTTCTTCTTCTTCTTTTTCTTCTTCTTCTCCTTCTTCTACTGCTACTGCTTCTTTTTCTTTTTCTCCTCTTCTTCTACTTCTTCATCATTCTATTCTTCTTCTTCTTCTTCTTCTTCTTCTTCCTCTTATTCCTATTTTTGTTCTTCTTCTTCTTCTTGTTTTTCATCTTCTTTCTCTTCTTCATCTTCTTCCTAATCCCCTTCTTCTTCATCCTCATCTTCTTCTTATTGTTCATCCTCTTCTCCCTCAACATTCTCATCTTCTTCTTATTCTTCTTCTTCTTCTTCTTCTTCTTCAGATTGTTCTTCTTCTTCTTCTTCTTCTTTCTCTTCTCCTTCTTTTTCTTCTTCTTCTTCCTCCTCTTCATCATCTTATTCATTTTCTTCTTTATCTTCTTCTTCTTCTTGTTCTTCTTCTTTTTCTTCTTCTATTTCTTGTTCTTCTTCTTTGTCTACATCTCTTCTCCATCTTCCACTTCTTTTTGTTCCCCTTTTTCTTCTTCATCTTCTTCATTTTCTTCAAGCCCTTCTTCTTTTTCTTCTTCTTCTTCTACTTTTTTCATCTCCTCCTCTTCTTCTTGTTGTTCTTCTTCTTCTTCATCATCATCATCATCTTCTTCTTCTTCTTCTTCTTCTTCTTCTTTTACATTTTCTTCTACTTCATTTTCTTCTTCATCTTCATATTCTAATTCTTCTTCATCTTCTTCTTCTACTTCTACTTCTACTTCTTCTTCTTCTTCTACTTCTTCTTCTCCTACTTTTCTTCTTCTTCATCATCTACTACTTCTACTTCTTTTACTCTTCTACTTCTAGTTCTACTTCAACATCTACTTCTTCTTGTTCTTCTTCTTTCTCTACCTCTTCTTCTTCTTCTTTTTCTTCTAATTCTTCTTCTCCTTCTTCTTCTTATTCTTCTTGACCTTCTTCTTCAACTGCCTCTTCTTCTTCTTCTTCGTTTTCTTCTTCTCCTTCTTCTTCTTCTTCTTTTGCTTCTTCTTTTTGCTCTTCTTCTTCTTCTAATACTATTTCTCCTTCTCCCTCTTCTTCTGCTTTCTCATCTTCTTCTTCTTATTCAACTTCTTCTTCCTTTTCATCTTCTTATTCTTCCTATTCTTCACATTCTTCCTCTTCTTCTTCTTCTTCTTCTTCTTCTTCTTCCACTTCTTCATCCTCTACTTCTTCCTCTCCTCATTTCTCTTCTTTTTCCCCCTTTTTCTTGTTCTTCTTCTTTTACCACTTTTTTGTCTTCTTTTTCCACCTCTAGTTCTTGTTCTTCCACTTCTTTTTCTTCCCCTTCTTCTTCTTACTATTCTTCGTATTACTTTTCTTCCTTTTCTTCCTCAACTTCCTCTTCTTCTTCTCCACCTCTTCTTCTTCTTTCTCCTTCTAATTCTCTTCTTCTTCCTCTTTTTCTTCTTATTTTTCCTCCTCCTCCTCTTCCTCGTCTTCATCTTCTTCTTTTTCTTCCCATTCTACTTCTTCCTCTTCTTCTCCTTCCTGATCTTCTTCTTCCTCTTCTTCTTCTTATTCTCCTTCATTTTTTTCGTCTTCTTTTTCTTCTTCTTCTTCCTCTTTTTCCTTCTCTTCATCTTCTTCTTCTTCCTCTTCTTCTTCTTCTTCTTCTTTTTCTTCTTCACCTTTTCTTCTTCCCCTTTTTCTTCCCTTTTTTCCAACTTCTCCTCCTTCTTCCTCTTCCACTTCGTTCTCTTCTTCTACTTCTACTTCTCCATCCACTTCTTCTTCTTCTTCTTCTTCTTCTTCATGTTCTACTTCTTCTTGTTCTTCTTGCTCTTCTTTTTCTTCTTCATCTTCTTCTTTTTCCACTTCTACCTCCTCTTCTTCCTCTTCTTCTTCTTCCACTTCTTCTTCTTCTTCTTCCACTTCTTCTTGCTCTTCTTCGTCGTCTTCTTCTTCTTCTACTTCTACTTCTTCTTCTTCTTCTTCTTCTTTTTCTACTTCTTCTTCTTCTTTTTCTTCTTCTTCGTCTTCCTCTTCTTCTTCTACTACTTCTTTCTCTTCTTCTTCCTCTTCTTCATGTTTTTCTTCTTCTACTTTTTCTACTACTTCTTCTTCTTCCTCCTCTTCATCTTCCTCTGCTTTCTTATCATCTTCTTCTTCTTTATCATCTTTCTCTTCTTCTTCTTCTTCCTCTTCCTCTTCTTCCTCATCTTCCTCGCTTTCTTCGTCTTCTTCTTCCACTCCTTCTACTTCTTTTTCTTCTTCTTCTTGCTCTTCTTCTTCTTCTTCTTCTTCCTCCTCCTCTTCTTCTTCTCCTTCTTCATCTCCTTCTTCTTCTTCCTCCCCTTCTTCTTCTTCGTCTTCGTCTTCATGTTTCTCTTCTTCTTCTCCTTCTTCTTCTTCTTCTTCTTTTACTTCTTTTTCTTTATCTTCTTCTTCATTCTCTTCTTCTTCTTCCTCTTCTTCTTTCCATTTTTCTTCTTGTTTTTCTTCTTCCCCTTCTTCTTCTTCTTTCTTTCCTTTCTTTTTCTTCTTCTTCTTCTTGCACTCCTTATTCTACTTCCTTCACTTCTTACTCATCTTTCTATTCTTCTTCTTCCTCTTTTAATTCATCTTCTTCCTCTTCTACTTCTTTCTCCTCCTCCTCTTCTTCTTCTTCCTCCTATTTTTATTCTTCTTCCAACTTCTTCTTCTTCTTCTTCTTCCATTTCTTCATCCTCTTCTTCTTCTTCTTCGTTTACTTATTACTTCAATCTTCTTTTTTCTTCTATCTTCTTTCTTTTTCTTCCATTTTCTACTTCTTCTTCTTCTCTTCTTTTTTTTCTTCTTCCTAAACTTCTTCTCCTTTTTCTTCTTCCCCTTCTTCTACTTCTTTTTCTTCTTCTTCCTATTCTTCTTCTTCTTTTTCTACTTCATCATCATCATCTACTTCTTCCTCTCTTGTTCTTCTTATTTCACTTCTTCTTCTTCTTCTTCTTCTTCTTCTTCCTCCTCCTCGTCTTCCCTTTCTTCTTCCTCTTCTTCTTCAACTTCTTCTTCTTCTTCTTCTTCTTCTTCTTCTGCTTCTTCATCTTCTTCTTCTTCTTCTTCATCATCATCTTCTTCTTCTTCTTCTATTACTACTACTTGAACTTCTTCTTCTTCATCCTCATCCTCCTCCTCTTCTTCTTCTTTTTTTTTCTTCTTCTTTTTCTACTTCTTCAACTTCTTCATCCTCTTCTTCTTCATCTTCTTGTTCTTCATTTTCTTGTACCTCTTCTTCTTAAACTTCCAGTTTCTTTTCGCCTTCTTCTTCCTCTTCCTCTTCCCCTTCCTCCCCCATTCCTCTTCTTCGTCATCTTCTTCTCCTTCTTCTTCTTCTTCTTCTTCTTCTTCTTCTTCTTCTTTGTCTTCTTCTTCTCCTTCTTCTTTATTCCTTCTTCCATCTTCGTTCCTCATTCCTTCCGCTTATTACTTCCTTCTTCTTTTTTCCTTCTTCCATTGTTTCTTCCTTCCTTCATCTAAATTCTTCTTTTTTTCTTTCTACTTTTGTCTTTCGTTCCCTTCCTTCCTCTTATTTTTTCTTCACTTTCCTCATCATCATCTTCTTCTTCTTCTTCTTCCCAAACTTCTTCTTCTTTCTTTTCTTCTTCCCCTTCTCTACTTCTTCTTCTACTACTACTACTACTATTTCTTCTTCATCTACTTCTTCTTTTTCTTCTTCTTCTACTTTTTTCCTCTTCTTCTTATTCTCCTCCTTCATCTTCTTTTTCTTCTTCCCCTTCTTCTTCTTCTTCTTCCCATTCATCTTCTTCTTCTTCCTATTCTTCACCCTCTTCTTCTTCCTATCCTTCGTTTACCTATTGCTTCAATCTTCCTTCTTTCTTCTATCTTCTTTCTTTTTCTCCCATTTTCTACTTCTTCTTCTTTTTCTTCTTCTTCCCTCTTCTCCTTTTTCTTCTTCCCCTTCTTCTACATCTTCTTCTTCTTCTTCTTATTCTTTTTCTTTTTTCTACTTCATCTTCATCATCATCATCTACTTCTTCTTCTCCTGTTCTTCTTATTTCTCTTCTTCTTCTTCTTCTTCCTCCTCTTCCCTTTCTTCTTCCTCTTCTTCATCATCTTCTTCTTCTTCTTTATCTTCTTCTTCTTCTTCTTCTTCTTCTACTACCACTACTACTACTACTTGAACTTCTCCTTCTTCTTCATCCTCGTCCTCATCCTCTACTTCTTCTTCTTTTTCTTTTTCTTCTTCTTTTTCTACATCTTCATCTTCAACTTCTTCATCTTCTTCTTTTCTATCTACTTCTTTTACTTCTTCCTCTTCTTCTTTAACATCCAGTTTCTCTTCGTCTTCTTCTTCCTCTTCCTCTTCCTCTTCCCCTTCCTGCTCCCCTTCCTCTTCTTCATCTTCTTCTTCTCTTTCTTCTCCTTCTTCTTCTTCTTCTTCTTCTTTGTCTTCTTCTTCTCCTTCTTCCTTATTCCTTCTTCCATCTTCGTTCCTCATTCGTTCCACTTATTTCTTCCTTCTTCCTTTTCCATCTTCCATTGTTTCTTCCTTCCTTCATTTTTTCTTTCTACTTTCTTCTTTCTTTTCTTTCCTTCCTCTTCTTTTTTCTTCACCTTCCTGATCTACTTCTTCTTCTTCTTCTTCCCAAACTTCTTCTTTTTCTTTGTTTTCTTCTTCCCCTTCAACTTCTTCTTCTTCTACTACTACTATTTCTCCTTCTTCTACTTCTTCTTTTTCTTCTACTTCTTCTTCTTCTTCTTTTTCCTCTTCTTCTTCTTCTTCTTATTCTCCTCCTTCATCTTCTTCTTATTCTCCTCCTTCATCATCTTCTTCTTCTTCCCCTTCTTTTTTGTCTTCTTCTTCTTCTTCTTCATCTTTCGCTTCTTCCTCTTGTTCTTCTACCTCTTCTTCTTTCACCTCTAGTTCCTCTTCTTTCTCTTCTTTTTCTTCTTCTTCCACTTCTTCTTCTTGTTCGTCTTCTTCTTTTTCTTCTACTTCTCCCTATTTTTCCTCTTCTTCTTCTTCTTCTTCTTCCTCTTCCACATCTTCCTTTTCATCTTCTTCTTTTTCTTCATACTTT
>JAIUJO010001937.1:62500-82500 GCA_023846275.1 Vanilla planifolia
TCATCTTCCTCTTCTCTTTCTTCCTCATCTTCTTCATTCTCTTATTATTATTATTTTTATTATTCTTCTTCTACCTCTTCTTTTACATCTTCCTCTTCTTCTTCTTCTTCTTCCTACTTTTCGTCTTCTTCCTCCTATTCTCTTCTACTTCTACTTCTTCTTCTTCTTCTTATTCTCCTTCTTTTTCATCATCATCTTCTTCTTTTTCTTCTTCTTCTTCTGCTTCTTCTTCTTCCCCTTCTTCTTCATCTTCTTATTCTTCTTATTCTTCTTTTTCTTCTTCTTCTTCATCTTCTCCTTCTTGCTTGTCTTCTTCTTCCTCTTCTTCTCTTCTTCTTCCTCCTCCACTAGTTCTTCTACTTGTTTTTTTTCTTTTTCACTTTATTCTTCTTCTTATAATTTTTGCTCTTCTACTTCTTCCTCTTCTTCTTCTTCTTCCTCATCTTCTACTTCTTCTTCTTCATCTTATTAATCTGTTCTACTTCTTCTTCCTCTTAGTCTACTTCTTCTTCTTCTTCTTCTATTTCTTCATCTTAACCATCATTATCATTTTCGTCTTCTTCTTCTTCTTCATCATCATCTACTACTTCTTATTTTTACCCTCTTCTTCCACTTCTTCATGTTCCTCTTCTTCTTCTTCTTCTTCTTATTCCTCTTCTTCTTTTTCTTTTTCTTCTTCTTCTTGTTCATCTTCTTCTTCCTCTTCTTCATCTTCTTACTAATCTTCTTCTTCATCTCCTTGATCTTCTGCTTCTCCTTCTTCCACTTCTTCCATATCCTCCGGGTCTTCTTCTACTTCTTGTTCTAATTCTTCACCATCATCATCATCATCATCTTCGTCTTCTTCCTTTTCTTCTTTCTATTCTTCTTCTTCTTCATCATCATCTTCTTCTTTTTCCTCTTTATCTTCTTCTTCTTCCCCTTTTTCTTCTTCTTCTTCTTCTTATCCTTCTTCATCATCATCATCATCATCATCTTCTTCTTCTTCTTCTTCTACTTCCTTCTTCTTCCTCATCTTTCTTTTCTTCTTCCTCTTCTTCTCCATTTTCCCCTTCATCTTCATCTTCTTCTTTTTCCTCTTCATCTTCTTCCTCGTCCTCTTTCTCTTCTTCTTCTTCTTCATCATCTTCTTCATCTTCTTCTTTTTCTTCTTCTTTACCTTCTTCTTCTTCTTCCTCTTCTTATTCTTCTTCTTCGACTTCTTTTACATCTTCTTGTTTCTGCTTCTTCATCTTCTTTTTCTTTTTCTTCATCTTTGTCTTCTTTTTTTACATCTTCTTCGACTTTTTCATCTTCTTCTTCTACTTCTCCTTCTTCTTCATCTTCTTCCTCCACTTTCTCTTGCCTTCTTCTTCCTCTACCTCTACCCCTTCCTCTTCTGCTTCCTCTTCTTCGTTTTCTTCTTCTTCTTCTTCTTCTTCTTCTTCTTCTGCTTCTTTTTCTTCATCTTCTTCCTTCTTCCTTCTTCCATCTTCCTTCTTCCATTGTTTACTTGTATCTTCCATCTTCCTTCTTCCTTCTCCTTTCATCCTTCATCCATCTAAATTCTTCCTTCTACTTTCTTCTATCTACTTTGTTCTTTCTTTTTCTTTCTTCTTCAACTTCTTCTTCTTCTTCCTCATCATCATCATCATCATCATCATCATCATCATCATCTTCTTCTTCTTCTTCATCTTCCTCCTCATCCTCTTCTCGCACTGTGTTTTCTTTTTCTTCATAATCTTCTTCTTTTCCTACTTCTCCTTTGACATCTTCATCTTCTACTTCTTCTTTTCTTCATCTTCTTCTTCCACTTCATCTTCTTCTTCCACTTTGTCTTCATCTTCTTCTTCCTCTTCCTCTTCCTTCCACATCTTCATCTACTTCTTCTTCCTCTTCTTCTTCTTCTTCTTGTTCCTTCTTCCTTCTTCCATCGTTCTACATATTTCTTCCTTCCTCTTTCTTTTTCCTTCCTTCTTCCTTCTTTCGACTATGTTCTTTCTTCTTTTTTCTTTCCTCTTTCTTTTTATTCCTTCTTCTTCTTCTTCTACTACTACTTCTTCCTCATCTTCTTGTTCTTCTTCATCATCATCATCTCAAACTTCTTCATCTTCTTTTTCTTCTTCCCCTTCTTTAACTTCTTTTTTCTTTGCTACTTCTTTCTATTCTTCTTCTTTTTTTTCCTTCCTCTTCATGTTTCATCATCTCCTTCTTCTACTTCCCTTCTTCTTTTTCTTCTTCTTCTTCCTCTTCTTCCCTTTCTTCTTCCTATTTTTATTCATCTTCTTCTTCTTTAATCTTCTTTATCTTCTTTTTCTTCTTCTTCTTCTTTATCTTCTTCTTTATCTTCTTCTTCTTCTTCATCATCATCTTCATCTTCTTCCTCTTGATCCTCTTCGTTTTCATCATCATCTTCTACAACTACTACTACTACTTCTTTTCCATCTACTTCTTCTTCTTCCACTTTTCACTCCTACTTCTTCTCTCTAGTACTACTACTTCTTTGTCTTCTAATTCTTCTTTTCTTCTTCTTCTTCTTCCATTCCTTCTTCTTCTCCTTTTTCTACTTCTTCTTATTCTTTTTCTTCTTCTTCTCTTTCATCTTCTTCTACTTCTTCTTCTTCTTCCTCATCTTCCTCTCATTCTTCTTCCTCTAACCTCTTTCACTTTTAGTTTCTCTTCTTCTACTTTTTCTTCTTTTTCTTCTTCTTTCTCTTGTTCTTCTTGCTCTTCTTCTTGTTCTTGTTCTTCTCCTTCTACTTCTTCTTCTTCCCTCTTTCTCATTTTCTGCTTCTTTTTCTTCTTCATATTCTTCCACTTCTTCCTCTTCCTCCTCTTCTTCTCTTCTTTCTTCTTCTTCGTCCTCTTCTTCTTCCTGTTCTTCTTATTCTTCTTCTTCTTCCTCCTCTTTCTCTAATTCTTCTTCCTCACCTTCTTCTTCTGTTTCTTCTTTTTCCTCATCTTCCTCGCCTTCTTCTTCTCTTCTTCTAGCTTATTCTTCTTTTTTCTTCTTCTTCATCATTTTGTTTCTATTCTTCTTCTTCCCCTTCTTCTCGTTCTTTCCTCTTCCCCTTCTTCTTTTTCTAGTTATTCATCTTCTTCTTCCCTTCTTTTTCTTCTTCTTGTTCTTCTTCTTTTTATACCTTTTCTTCTTCTTCTTCCTCCTGTTGTTCCTTATATTCCTCTTCTTTATCTATCTCTCCTACTTGTTCTTCCTAATCTTCTTTTTCCCTTTCATCTTCTTATTAATCTTCTTATTCTTCTTATTCTTCTTAATCTTCTTCTTGTTCTTCTTCCTCTTCTTCCTCATGTTACTCTTCTTCCTCATCTTCCTCTTCTTTTTGTTCTTATTCTTCCCCTTCTTTTTCTTCCTCTTCCCCTTCTTCTTCCTCATATTATTCTTCATCCTCTTTCCCTTCTTCTACTTCTTTTCATACTTCTACTTTTTTTTCCTCCTTCTGTTCCTCATCTTCCTCCTCTTAATCTGATTTTTTCTACATCTTCTTCTTTCTCTACTTCTGCTACTGCTTCTTTTTATTCTTATTCATTTTCTTTTTCTTCTTCTACTTCTTCTACTTCCTTCTCTTCCTCCACCTCCTTCTCCTCCTCCACCTCCTCCTCCTCTTCTTCTTCTTTTTCCCCTTTATCTTCTTCTACTTCATCTTTTTCTACAAATTCTTCTTCTTCTTTTTCTTCTTCTTCTTCTTCTTCTACTTCTTCTTCCTGGTCGTTTTCTTATCCTTTTCCTTCATCATCTTCTTCTTCTTCTACAACTTCTTCCTCTTGATGTTCTTCTTCTTCTTCTTCTTCTTCTCCTCCTTCTAATTCTTCTTCATCCTATATTTCTTCTCGTGCAACTTTCTCATCTTTTTCTTCTTTTTCTTCTTGTTGTTCTTCTTATTTTGGTACTTTTTTTTCCTACTCTAGGTCCTCTCTGTCCTATACTTCTTCTTCATCTCATGTTTTCTCTTCTTCTTCATCTTTTTTTCTTCTTCTTCTTTTTCTTGTCCTTCTTCTTCTTCTTCTTCTTCTTTCACTTCTTCCTCTTCCTGTTCTTCTTCCTCTTATTCTTTCTCTTCCACATCTTCTTCTTCTTTTTCTTCCCATTCCTCTTGTACTTCTTCCTTATCTTCTTCTGTTTCTTCTTCCTCTTCCTCTTCTTCTTCTGCTGCTAGTACTACAACAACTACTTCTTTCACTTATTCTACTTTTTCTTCTTCTTCTTCCTCTATTTCTTCTTCTTTTTCTCCTTCTTCTACTTCTCCTTATTCTTCTTCTTCTTCTTCTTCTTATGTTCTTCTACTTTTGATTCTTCTTCTTCCTCTCTTCTTCATCTTGTTCTATTTTGTCTTTTTTCTATTCCTTTACTTTCTCTACTTATACTTCTTCCTCTTCTTCTTCTTCTTCTTCATCTTCTTCTTCTTCTTCCTCTTCCACTTTTTCTTCTTCATCTTCTTTTTCAATTTCTTCTTCTTCTTCTTCTTCTTCCTCCTCTACATCTACTTTTTCTTTTACTTCTTCTCCTACATCTTCTTCTTCAACTTTTTCTTCTTCTTCTTCATCTTCATCTTATCCTACTTCTTCTTCTTCCACTACTTCTACTTCTTCTTCTTCCTCTTCTTCTTTATCTTCGTCTTCTTCTTCTTCTTCTTCCAATTCTTCTTCCGCTTCTTCTTCTTATTCTTCTTCTTGTTCTTCCTCTTCTTCTTCTTCTTCCTCTACTTCTTCTAGATCTTCTTTTTCTTCTTTTTTTCTTTCTCTTTCTACTTTTTCTTCTACTTGCTCTTCTCCTTCTTCTTCCTCCTCATCCACTTCTACTTCTTCTCCTTCTTTATCTTCTTCTTCTTCTTCCTCTTCTTCTTCGTATTCTTCTTCTTCCTCTTCCTCTACTTCTTTTATTATTGTTCTTCTTCCTCTTCTTCTGCTTCTTCTTTTTCATCTTCTTCTTCTTCTACTTCTTCTTCTTCTTCTTCTTTGTCTTCCACCTCTCCTTCTTCAATTCTTCTTCTTCCTCTTCTTCTTCTTCCAGTACTTTTTCTACTTCTTAAACTTCTTATTCTTCTTCTTCTTCTTCATCATCTTCTACTACTTCTTCTTCTTCTTCTTCCTTTTGTTCTTCCTCTTCTTCTTCGTGTTTTTCTTCTTCTTCTTCTTCTTCTTCTTCTAATTCTACTTATTAATCTTCTTCTTCTACTACTTCTTCTTCTTCTTCCTCCTCTTCTTCTTCATCATCATCATCATCTTCTTCTTCTTCTACCTCTTCTACTTCTTCTAGTTCTTCTTCTTCTACTTTTCTCGATTTTCTTCTTCCTTTTCTGGTTTTTCTGCTTCGTCTTCCTCTTCCTCCTATTCTTTTCTTCTTCTTCTTATTCTTTTTATTCTTCTTATTCTTCTTTTTCCTCTTCTTCTTCTATTTTTACTTCTTTTACCTCTTCTCCTTCAAATTCCTCTTCTTCTTCTTCTTCCTTTTCTTTTACTTCTTTTCTTCCACTTCTCATTCTTCGTCTTCTTCTTCCACTTCTACTTCTTGTCCTTCTCCTTCTTCTTTATCTTTTGCTTCTTCTTCTTTTTCTTCTTCATCTTCTTCTTCTTCCTCTTCCTCCTCTTTTTCTCCTGTTCCTCTTCCTCTACGTGTTCCACTTCTTCTTCTTCTTCTTCTTTTTCTTCATATTTCTCTAACTCTTCTTCTTCCTCCTCATCTTCTTCATCTTTTTCTTTGTGTTTTTCCTCATCTTCCTCATCTTCTCCATCTTGTTCTTCTTCTTATTTTTTCTTCTTCTACTCCTTTTTTCTACTCTTCTTTTTTTTTCTTCTTCTTCTTCTCCTTCCCCTTCTTCCTTCTCTTCTTCTTCTTCTTCTTCTTTTTCTACTTCTTCTGCTTCTACTTGCTCCTCTTGTTCCTCATCTTCCACTTCTTCGACTTCTTCTCCTGCTCCTTCTTCCACTACTTCTTCTTTCGCTTCTTCTTCTTCTTCTTCTTCTTCTTCCTCTTATTCTTCTTCCACTTCTTTCAATTCTTTTACTTTCTCTTTTTTGGCTTCTTCTACTTCTTCTTCTTGCACTTCTTCTTCTTCTTCCTCTTACTCTTTTTCTTCCTCTTCTTCTTCTTTATCTTCTTGTACTTTATCTTTTTCTTCATTTTCTTCTTCTTCTTCTTCTTCTTCTTCTTCTTCAACATCAGCTTCTTCTTCATCTTGTTCTTCTACTTCTTCTTCAACTTCTTCTTTTACTTCTTCTTCCTCTACTTTTACTACATCTTCTTTCTCTTGTCCTTCTTCTTCTTCAACTACTTCTACTTCTTCTTCTTCTACTAGTACTACTACTTCTTTACCTTCTTCTCCTTCTTCTACCTCTTCTTCTCCTTCATGTTCTTCTCCTTCCTCTTTGTCTTGTTCTTATTCTTCTTCTTTTTCTTCTTTTCCTTGTTCCCATTCTTCTTCTACTTCTTCTTCGTCTTCATCTTTTCTTCTTCCCCTTCTTCTTCTTCCTCTTCTTCCTCTTCTTCATCTTCCTCCTCTTCTTCCTCTTCCTCCTCCTCCTCTTCTTCTTCTTCTTCTTTCACAACTTCTTCTTTTCTTGATTCTCTTCTTCCTCATCGTCTTCATCCTCTTCTTTTACTTCCTTTTCCACTTCTTCTTCTTTTTCTTGTTCTTATTTCTCTTCTTCTTATTATTATTATTCTTATTCTTCTTCTTCTTCCTCTTCTTTTTCTTCCAATTCTTCTTCTTCTTCTTCTTCTTCCCCTTCATTTTTCTTCTTCTTCTTTTCCTTCTTCTTCTTTGTCCTCTTCTTCTTCTTCCTCATTTTGTTCATCATGTTCCTCTTCTACTTCTTCCTCTTCTTCTTCTTCCCCTTCTTCTTCTTCTTGCTCTTCTTCTTCTTGCCCTTCTTCTTCTTTTCTTTCTTCCTTCTTCATCTTCTTCTTCTTCCTCATCTTGTTCATCATGTTCCTCTTCTACTTATTCCACTTCTTCATCTTCCTCTTCTTCTTCTTCTTGCCCTTCTTCTTCTTGCCCTTCTTGTTCTTCTTCTTCTTCCTCATCTTCTTCGTGTTCTTCCTGCTCTTCTTTCTCATCTTCCTCTTCTTCTTCAAGTTCTTCAACTTCCTCTTCATCTTCTTCTTCTTCCTCTTCCTCTTCTTCTTCTTCTTCTTCTTCTTCTTCTCCTTCTTCTTCGACTTCTTCTTCTTCTTCACTTTCTTCTTCTTTTTCTTCTTTGTCTTCTACTTCAACATCTTCTCTTCTTCCTATTCTTCTTCTTCATCTCTTCTTCTTCTTCTTCTTCTTCTTTGTTCATTTCTTCTTCTTCTCCTTCTTCTGCTTATTTTTCTTCCTCTTCTTCTTCTTCTTATTCTTCTTCTTTTTCTTCTTCATCCTTTTCTCCTCTAGTTCCTCTTCTTTCTCTACATCTACTTTCTCTTCTCTTTCTTTTTCTTTCTCTTATTCTTCTTGCTCTTCTTCTTCTTATTGTTGTTGTTGTTGTTGTTCTTATTCTTCTTCTTCTTCTTCTTTTTCTTCTTCTTCTTCTTCTTCTTTCTCTTCTTCTTCTTCTTCTTCTTCTTCCTGTTCTTCTTCTTGTTCTTCTTCCTCTTATTCCTAATCTTCCTCTACTTCTTCATCTTCCTCTTCTTCATCTGCTACCTAATCTTTCTCTTCAATTTGTTCTTCTTGTTCTCCTTCTTCTTCTTCTTCTTCATCTTCCTCTTCTTCTTCTTCTCCTCCTTCTTCTCCTACTTCTACCTAATCTTCTTCTTCTTTTTATTCTTCTTC
Organism: Vanilla planifolia; assembly: GCA_023846275.1. Classification (NCBI taxonomy): domain Eukaryota; kingdom Viridiplantae; phylum Streptophyta; class Magnoliopsida; order Asparagales; family Orchidaceae; genus Vanilla; species Vanilla planifolia. The sequence continues at coordinate 70,249 of JAIUJO010001937.1, forward strand.
TTCCTCTTATTATTATTATTATTATTCATTCTCTTCTTCTTCTTCTTCAACTTCTTCATCTTCTTTTTCTACTTCTTCTTCTTTTTCACCTTCTTCCTCTTCTTCTTTTTCTTCCACTTCCTTTCAGCTTTCTCTTCCTATTCCACTTCCTCTTCCTCTTCCTTTTGCCCTTCCTATTCTTCGTCTTCTTCTTCTTCCTCTTCTTCTTCTTCTTTCGTTCTTCTTCCATCTCACTTCTTCCTTCGTTCTTATTTTTTCCTTCTTCTTTTTTCCTTCTTTTCTCTACTTTCTTCTTGCTTCCATCTACTTTATACTTTCCTTCTTTCTTTTTTCTTCTTCTTCTTCTCCTTCTTCTTCTTCTTCTTCTTCTTCCTTATCTTCTTCATCTTCTTCTTCTTTGTCTTCCCAAACTTCTTCTTCTTCTTTTTCTTCTTCCCTTTCTTCTCCTTCTTCTTATTCTTCTTCCACTTCTTCTTCTTACAATACTTATTCTTCTTTTTCTACTTCTTCATCTTCAACTTCTTCTTCTTCTCTTCTTCTTCTTCATTCTCTTCTTCTTCTTCCTTATCTTCTTCTTCTTCTTCTTCCCATTCCTCTGTCCCTCCTCCTTCCTCTTTTATTTCTTCTTTCTCTCCTCATTCTTCATATTGTACTTCTTCTTCTTCTTTTGCTCCAACCTCTTGTTTTTCTTCTTCTTCTTCACCCTCTTCGTCTTCTACGTCATCTTCTTCTTCTTTTCCTACTTCTTCTTCTTCTTCTTCATCTTCTGCCTCTTGTTCCTCATCTTTCTCTCCTTCATCTTCCTCTTCTTCTTCTTCTTCTTCTTCTTCCTCTTCATCTTCTTTCTCTTATTCTTCTTATTCTACCACATCTTCTTCTTGTTCTTCTTCCCCTTCTTCCTCATCTTCCTCCTCTCCTTTTTCTTCCTCGTCTCCTTCTTCCTCCTCCTTCTCTTCTTCTTCTTCTTCTTCTTCTCCTTCTTTTCCTCTTCTACTTCTTGTTTTTCTTCTTCTTCTTCTTCTTCCCCTTCATCTCCATCTTCCTCTTCTTCTCCTACTTGTTCATCTTCTTCCTCTTCTTCTTCTTTTTATTAATCTTCTTCTTCTTCTTCTTTTACTTTTTCTTCCTCCTCCCCTTCTTCTCCCTCTTACCATTCTTCTTCTACTTCTTTTGCCTCTTTTTCCAAAACTTCTCCTTCTTCTTTTTCTACTACTACTACTACTTCTTCTTGTTCGTGTTCTTCTTCTTCTCCTTCTACTACAACTACTAATATTTCTTCTTCTACTTCTTCTACTTCTACTTCTTCTATTTTTCCTCTTCTTCTTCTTCTTCTTCTTCTTTGTCTTTGTCCTTTTCATCTTCTTCTTCTTCTTCTTCTTCTTCTTCTACTAGTTCTTATTCATCTTTTTCTTCTTCTTCTTCTTCTTCTTCAACTTCTACTTCTTCTTCTTTTTCCTCTTTTTCTTCTAATTCTTCTTTCTCTAGTTCCTTTTCTTTCTCTTCAACTACTTTCTCTTCGATTTCTTATTCTTCCTCTTATTCTTCTTGCTATTCTTCTTATTATTATACTTGTTCTTCTTGTTCTTCTTCTTCTTCTCCTTCTTCTTCCTCATTTTCTTCTTCTTCTTCTTCCTCTTATTCATCCTTTTCTTCTTCTTCTTACTCTTCCTCTACTTCTTCCTTTTCCTCTTCCTTTTCTCTTCTTCTACTTCTGCTTCCCCTTCTACTTCCTCTTCTTCTTCCTTTTCTTCTTCTTCTTCTTCTTCTTCCACTTCTTCTTCTTCCTCTTGTTCTTCTTCTTCCACTTCTTCTTCTTCTTCTCCTTCTTCTTCTTCCTCTTCTTCTTCTCCTTCTTCCTCATCTACGTGTTCTTCCATTTCTTCGTCCTCCACTTCTACCTTTTATTTTTTGTCTTCCTCTTCTTCTTCTTCTTCTTCCTATTTTTCTTCCTCTCCTTCTTCTTCTTTGACTTTTTCTTCTTTTTCTTCTTCTTCTTCTTGTTCTTGTTCTTTTACTTCTTCTTCTTACAAATCTTCTTATTTTTTTCCTTCTTCCACTTCTTGTTCTTCTTACCCGACTTTTTCTTCTTCTTCCACTTTTGTTTATACTTTTTCTTCTTTTACTTGTTCCTCTTGTTCCTCATCTTCCTCTCGCACTTCTTCTCCGTCTTCTTCTTCTTTCCCCTCTTCTTCTTCTTCTTCTTGTTCTTCCACTTCTTCCTCATCTTCCTTTGCTTCTTCTTCTTATTCTTCTTCATATTCTTCTTTTTCATGCACTTTCACCTCTTCTTCTTCTTCCTCCTCCTCTTCTTATTCTTCTTCTTGTTCTGCTTCTTCTTTTTCCTCTTCTTCTCCTTCCTCTCCTTCTTCTTCCTCTTCTTCTTCTTCTTCTTCTTCTTCTTCTTCTTGTTTTTCTTCTTCTTCTTCTTCTTCTTCTTTTTCTTCTCCTTCTTCTTCTAATACTACTTCTTCTCTCTTCAACTTCTTCTTCTTCCCCTTTTATTTGTTCTCATTGTTTTTCTTCTTCTTCTTCTTCTACCTCTACTTCTAGTTCTTCTTCTTCTTCTTCTTCTTCTCTTTCTCCTCCTTCTTTTTCTTCTGCATCTTTTTCTTTTACTTCTTCTTAATCTACTTCTTTGCCTTCTATTTCTTCTCACACTTCTTCCTCCTCTTTTTCTTCTTTTTCTTCTTTTCTTCTTCTTCTTCTTCTTCTTCTTTTTGCACTTCTTTTTCCTACTCTACCTCCTCTTCATCCTCTTCTTTTTCATCATCTTCTACTTTCTCTTTTTTTCACTCTTCTTCTTCTTATTTTTCTTCTTCTTCTTCTTCTTCTTCTTATTTTTCTACTTCTTCTTCCTCTACTTCTTCCTCTTCATCTTCCTTTACTTACTCTTCTTCTTCTTCTTCTTCTTCTTCTTTTTCTTCTTCTTCTTCCTCTTGTTCTTCTTCCTCATCCTCTTCTACTTCTTCATCCTCTTCTTCTTCTCCTTCCTCCTCAACTTCATCTTCTTCTTCTTACTCTTCTTCCTCATCTTCCTCATCTTCTTCTTCTTTTTTTTCTTCTTCTTTCTCTTCTTCTTCTTCCCCCTCTTCTTCTTTTTCCTCTTCTTCTTCTTCTTCTTCTTCTTACTCCCTTTCTTCTTGTTCTTTTCCTTCTTTTTTTTCTTCTTCTTCTTTTTGAATTTCTTATTATTCTTCTATCTACTCTTTTTCCTCATTTTCCTCTTGTTCTTCTTCTTCTTCTTCTTCCTCATCTTCATCTTCTTCTTATTCCACTTCTTCTTCATCTTCTTCTTCTTCTTCTTCTTCTTTTACTTTTTCTTCTTTGTCCTCTTATTCTTCTTCTTCTTCTTCTTCTTCTTCTTCTTCTTCTTCCTCTTCCTCTTTTTCTTCGTCTTCTTCTTCTTCTTCTTTCCTCATCATCTTCTTCCTCTTCTTGTTGTTCTTATTTTTCTTCTTCTTCTTTTTCTTCTACTTCTTCTACATCTTCTTCTTGTTCTTTTTCTTTCATCTTCTCTTACTTTTTTTTCATTTTTGCTTTCTTTTTTTACTTCTTCTTTGACTTTTTCATCTTCATCATCTTCTTCTTCCCCTGCATCTTCTTCCACTTCCTCTTCATCTTCTTCTTCCTCTTCCTCTTCCTCTGTCTCTTCTTTGTCTTCTTCTTCTTCTTCTTCTTCTTCTTCTTCAACATCCTTCTTCTTTCTTCTTCCATCCTCCTCCTTCCTTCGTTCTACTTATTTCTTCCATCTTCCTTCTTCAAAATTCTTTCTTCCTTCTTCCATTTAAATTCTTCTCTCTACTCTCTTTCTTGTTTTTCTTCCTTCTTAAACATCTTCTTCTTCTTCTTTCTCATCTTCTTTCTGATCTTCTTCTTCTTCATCTTTCTCTTCTTCTTCTTCCTATTCTTCTTCTTTTTCTTCTTGGCTTTCTTCACCATCTTCTTCTTCCTTTTCTTTTCGTCTTCTTCCTCCTCCTCCTCCTCTTCTTCTTCTTCCTCTTCCTCTTCTTGTTCTTATTCTTGTTCTTCTTCTTCTTCTTCTTTATCTGCTTCTTCTTCTTCTTCTTCTTTAACTTCTTCTTCGTGTTCTTCTATTTCAACTTCTTCTTCTTCTTCTTCATCCTCATCCACTTCTTCTTTTTCTTTTTCTTCATTTTATTCTTATTTTTCTTCTTCTTCTTCTTCATCTTCTTCTTCATCTTCTTCTTCTTCTTCTTCTTCTTCTTACACTTTTTGTTCGTCTTCTTCTACTTCTTCTGCTTCTTCTTCCTCCTCTTTGTCCTCATCTTTTTAATCTTCTTCTTCTACTACTGCTAGTATTTCATCTTCTTCTCCTTGTACTTATTTTTATTCTTCTTCCTCATCTTTTACTTCTTCTTTTTCATCTCCTTCCGCTTCCTCTTCTTCAACTTCTTCTACTTCTTCTTCTTCTTTTGGTTCATCTTTTTTCTCCTATAGTTCCTCTTCTTCCTCTTCTTCTTCTTGCTCTTCTTCTTCTTCTTCTTCTTCTACTTTTTTTCTTCAACTTCTTCCTTTTTTTCTTCCTCTTCTTCCTACTCTTCTTCTTCCTCTTCTTCCTGTTCTTCTTCTTCCTCCTCGTCCTCTTTTTTTTATTCTTCTTCTTCTGCTTCTTTTTCTTCTTCTTCTTCGACTACTTCTTGTTGTTCTTCTTCTTCTTCTTGTTGTTCTTCATCTTTCTCCACTTCTTTAGCTTTTTCCTCAACTTCCTCTTCCTCTTCTTCTTCCTCTTCCTCCACTTCTTCTATTCTTCATTATCTTTTTCTTCTTCTTCTTTCGCTTATTCTTTGTCTTCTTCTTCCTCCTCTTCTTTTTCTTCCTCTTCATCTTCCCTTTCTTCTTCATCTTCTCCTTCTTCTTCTTCTTCTTCTTCTTCTGCTTCTTCTTGCCTTTCTTCTTCTTCTTCCCCTTTTTCTTCTTCTTCTTCTTTTGTTTCCTTCTCTTCTTCTTCTAACTTTTTGTACTTCTACCACTACTTCTTCCTGCTCTTGTTCCTCATATTCTTATGCTTCTTCTTCTTGCTCTTCTTCTTTCTCTTCCTCTACTTCCTCTTCTTTCTCTTCTTCTTCTTCTTATTCTTCCAAATCTTCTTCTTACTCTTCGTCCTTATTTTCTTCGTCTTCTTCTTCTTCTTCTTCTTCTTCTTCCTTTTCTTCTACTTTTTTTGTCTCTTTCTCTTCTTCTTCATCTTCTTCTTCTTCTTCTCAGTCCTTTTCTACTTCTTCCTTTTCTTTTTCCTCTTCCTCCCTTTCTCGATCTTCCTCCACTGATTCTCCTTCTTGTTCTTCTTCTTCCTCTCCTTCTTATTCTTCTTCTTCTTCTTCTTTCCCTCCTCTTCCTCCTCTTCTTCTTTTTCTTCTTACCTTTCTTCTTCTTTTTCTTCATTCTCCTGAACTTCGTTTCTTGTTTTTCTTTCTCCTAAACTTCCTTTTCTTCTTCATCTTCTTCTTTTTCTTCTACTATAACTATTTCTTTTTCTTCTACTTCTTCTTTTCTCCTTCTTCTTCTTCTTCCTCAACTTCCTTTTATTCTTTTACTTCATGTTCTTCTTCTTCATCTTCTAGTTCTACTTCTTTTCTTCTTTTTCTTCCTCTTATTCTTGCTCCTCTTTCTCCTTGTCCTCTAGTTCCACTTCTTTCTCATCTTCTACTTTCTATTCTTTTTCTTCTTCTTCTTCCTCTTGTTCTTCTTTTTCTTGTTCTTCTTTGCCTTCTTTTTCTTCTTCTTCTCCCTCATATTCCTCTTCTTCATCTTCTTCTTCTTCTTCTTCTTCCTCTTCTTTCTTATCTTCTCCTTCTTCTTCTTCTTCCTCTTCCTCTTCTTCTCTTCTTCTTCTTCCTCCTCTTCTACTTCCCCTTCCTCTTCTTCTTCCTCTTCTTCTTCTTCTTCTTCTTTTCTTCCTATTTCTCTACTTCTTCCTCCTCATCATCTACTTCTGCTTCTTCTTTTTACTCATGTCCATCGTCTTCTTCCTCTTCATCTACTTCCCATTTCTTCTTCTTCTTGCTATTCTTCTTCTTCAAGTTCTCCTTCTGCTTCTTCTTCTTCTTCTTGACGTTCTTCTTCTTCTTCTTTTTATACATCTTCTTCTTCTTCTTCCTCCTCTTGGTCCTCATCTTCCTCTTCTTCATCTTTCTCTTCCACTTCTACTTCTTCCTCTTCTTCTTCTTTCCTTTTTTAATCTTCTTTTTCTTCTTCTTCTTCTTATTCTTATTCTTCCACATCATCTTCATGTTCTTCTTTATCTTCTTCATCTACTTCTTCCTTTTCTTCTTCTTCCTCTTCTTCTTCTTCATCATCCTCTTTTTCTCCTCCTTCTTCTTCATCTTCTTCTTCTTCTTCCTTCTCATCTTCTCCTTCTTCCCTTTCTTCTTCTTCTTCTTCCCATTCTCCTTCTTGTTCCACCTCCCCATGCTTTTCCTCTCCTTCTTGTTCTTGTTCTTGTTCTTCTTCTTCTTCTTTTGCCACCTCTTCTTCTTCTTCTTTTTCTTTTGTCACCTCTTCTTCTTCTTCTTCATCTTCTTCTTCATCTTCTTTGTCTATGTCTTCTACTTCTTCTTCTTCTTCTTTTCTTCTTCTTCTTCTTCTTCTTCTTCTTCTTCATCTTCTTCTTCTTCCTCTTTGTCTTCTTCTGCTTTTTTTACTTCATCATCATCTTCTTCTTCTTCTTCTTCTTCTTCATCATCTTCTTCTTCTACTAATTCTACTTCTTCTTTTTCTACTTCTCCTTTTCATTCTTTTTCTTCTTCTTCTTCTTCTTTTTCTTCTTATTGTCATTCTTCTTCTTGTTGTTCTTCTTTTTCTTCTTCTTCTTGTACTTCTTTTACTTTTTTTCTTCTTCTACTACTACTATAACTACTACTACAACTTCTTCTTCTTCTTCCACTTGTTCTTTTTCTTTTTCTTCTTTTTCTTTTTCTTCTTCTTCTTCTTCTTCCTTTTCTCTAATCCCTCATCCCTATCACCTAAACTCTTTTCCTAGTCCCTAATCTTTAATCCCTAGTCTTTAACCCTTAATCCCCAATCCCAAATCTATAATCCTTATTCTTTATGGCCTAATCCCTTAATCTTTAATTTCTCATCCTTACTCTTTAATCTTTTATCCTGAGTCCTTATTTGTAATAATTTAATTTATAATCCCTAATACTTGATCCCGAATTATTTATCCCTAATCATTATTATTAATCTCTTAATCTCTAATCCTTAATCACCAAGACCTAATCCTTAATCTCTAATCCCTATTCCTTAATCTCTAGTCCCTAATCCTTACCTTCCCAATCATTATTCCCTAATAACTAGTTTATAACACAAAGCCCACCCTCCCTAATCAATAAACCATCACCTTCATCTTGTTCTTCTTCTTTGTCTTCTTCTGCTACTTCTTCTTCTTCTACTTCTTCTCCTTCTATCTTCTTCTACTTCATTTTTTTCTTCAAATTCTTTATCTTCTTCTTATTTTACTACCTCTTCTTATTCTTATTTTTGCTCTTTTGCCCTATTCTTCCTCTTCCTCTTTTCCTTCTTCTTTTTCCACTTCTTGTTCCTCTTCTTCATCTTTTAACTCTTCTACTTGTTCTTCTTCTTCTTCTTCCTCTTCCTCTTCTTTCACTTCTTCTCCTTCTTCTTTTATTTCTTCTTCTTCTTCTACTACTACTAATACTTCTCCTTCCTCTTCTTCTTGTTCTTCTTCCTTACTTCTTTTCATCTTCTTCTATCTCTTTTTCCTCCTTTTCTTTTTCCCTTTGTTCTTCTTCTTTCTCTTCTTCTTCTTCATCTTCTTCTTTTTCTTCTTCTTCCCCTTCTTCTTCTTCTTCTTCTTCTTCTTCCACATCTTCTTCTACTTCTTCATCTTCTTCTCCTCATTCCTCTTCATCTTCTACATCTTCTTCCACTTAAAATTCTTCTTCTTCCTCTTCTTTTAGTTCTTCATCTTCTTTCTCTTCTTCAACTTCTTCTTTTCCTCTTATACTTTTTCTTTTTCCTCATCTACTTCTCCCAATTCTGCATCTTTTTCCTCTTCTTTTTCTTCATTCTCCTGATCTTCTTCTTCTTCTTTGACCTCTTCTCCTCATCTTCCTCCTCTTCCTCTTCTTCATCCTTCTCCTCCTCCTCTTCTTCATTTACTTTTTCTTTTTCTACCTCTTCTTCTTTTTCCTCTACTTCTTCTTCTTAATGTTCTTCTTCTTCTTCTTCTTCTAATACTACTTCTTCCTCTACTTCCTCTTCCTCTTCTTCTTCCTCCTCCTCTTCTTTTACTTCTCCTTCTTCTCCTTCTTCCTCTTCTTTTACTTGTTGTTGTTGTTGTTGTTCTTCTTCTTCTTCTACTTCTTCTTCCTCTTCTTCTTCCTATTCTTCTTCTTCTTCTTCTTCTTCTTCTTATTTTTCTTTGTCTTCTTCTTCTTCTTCTTCTTCTTCTTCCTCTTCTTCTTCATATTTTTTTGCTTCCTCTTCTCTTTTTCTTCCTTCTCTTCTTCTTTTTCTTCTTCTTCTTCCACATCTTCTTCCCCTTCTTCCTCTTCTTCTTCTCCATCTTCCTCTCCACCTCCTCCTTTTATTTATTCTACTACTACTTCTTCTTCTTCTATGTGTACTACCACTTCTTTTTCTTCCTCTTCTTGTTCTTCTTCTTCTTCTTTTGCTTCTTCTTCTTCTTCTTCTTTTACTGCTACTTCTTCTACATCTTCTCCAAGTTCTTCTTCTTCTACCACTACTATTTCTTCATCTTCTTCCTCTTCATCATCAACTTCTACTTTTTCTTCTTCTACATCTTCTTCTTCTAATTCTTCTTCTTTTTCTACTTCATCATATCTTCTTCTTCTTCTTCTTCGTCTTCTTCTCCTTCTTCTACTTCAATATCTACTTCTTCTTCTTTTGTTCCTCTTCTTCTTCTTCTTCTTCCTCTTCTTATTCTTCTTCTTCCTCTACTTCTTCTACTTTTTCTACTATTTCTACTACTTCTACTTCTTCCCCTTTTCTTTTTCTTCTTCTTCAGCATCATCTTCTTCTACTTCTTCAGCTTTTTCTTCCTCTTCGTCTTCTTCTTATTCTTATTCATCTTCCTGTCATTCCTCTTCTTCCTGTTCTTCTTCATCCTCTTCTTCTTCTTCATTTTCATCTTCTTTCTCTTCTTCTTCTTTCTCTAGTTCTTCTCCTTCCTAATCTTCTTTTTTCTTTTCTTCTTCTTCTACTTCTTCTTCTTCTTCTCCATCTCTTTCCTCTTCTTCTTCTTCTTTTTCTACTTCTTCTTCTTCTTCTTCTTCCTCTTCTTCCCCTTCTTCCCTTTTTTTTCTTCATCTTCTTTGTCCTCTTCTTCCTCCTCATCATCTTCTTCTTCTTCATCTTCCTCTTTATCTATTTCCTCTTCTTCTTCTTCTTCTTCTTCATTTCTTCTTCTTCAACTCCTTCTTCTTCTACTACTTCTTCCTCTTCCACTTCTTCTTCTTCTTCTTCATCAACAACATCTTCTTCTTCTTCTTCTTTTATTTCTTCTTGTTAATTTTCTTCTTCTTCTTCTTCTTCTTCTTCTTCTTCTTCTTCTTCTTCTCCTTTTTTCTCTTTTCTTCTTCCTCCTCTTCTTCCTCCCCTTCTTCTTTCTCTTCTTCTATTCTTCTACATTTTCTTCTTCTTCTAACCATTCTTCTTTCTTCTTCTTCTCCTTCTTAACTCCTTTTTCTTATTCTTCTTCTTCTTCTTCTTCTTCACCCACTCGTTCTTCTAATTCTTATTCTTCTTATTCTTCTTCTTCTTCTACTTCTTCTTTTTCTTCTTCTTCTTTTCTCTACTTTTTCTTCTTCTTCTTCTTCTTCTTCTTCTTCTTCTTCTTCTTCTACTTCTACTTCTTCTTCTTCTTCCACTTCTTCAAGTTTTTTTTCTTATTCTTCTTCTTCTACTACTTTTTCTTCTTCTTTTTTTCCACTTCTTCTTCTTCCCTTTATGCTTCTTTTTCTTCTTCTTCTTCTTCTTCTTCTTCTTTGTCTTCTTCTTCTTCATCTTCTTCAACTTCTTTTATGTCTTCTTCTTTTTCTTCTTCTTCTTCTTCTTCTTCTTCTTCCAATTCGCCTTCTTCTTCCTCTTGTACTTCTAGTTCGTCTCCTTCTTCTTGTACTTTTTGTTCTTGTTCTTCTTTTTCTTCTTCTTCTTCTTCCTCCTCCTTTTCTTCTTCATCTTCTTCTCCTTCTTCTTCATCATCATCATCTTCTTCTACTTCTTCTTCTTATCATTATTTTTTTCTTCTTTCTTCTCTTCTTCTTCTTCTTCTTCTTCTTCTTCTTCTTTTTCTACTACTACATTTTCTTCTTCCTCTCTCTTCCTCATCTTCTTCTTCTTCTGCTTCTTTTTTTTTCTTCTTCCACTTTTCTTTTTCCTCTTCTTCTTGTTCTTCTTCTATCTTTTCTTTCTTCCTCTTGCCCTTCTTCTGCTTCTTCTTCTTCTTCTTCTTCCACTTTTCTTTTTCCTCTTCTTCTTGTTCTTCTTCCTATTCTTCTTCCAGCTTTTCTTTCTTCCTCTTGCCCTTCTTCTTCTTCTTCATCTTCTTCTTCATCATCTTCTTCTTCTTCTTCACGTTGCTTTTCTTCTTGTTCTTCATCTTCTACTTTATCTTCTTATTCTTCTTCCCCTTTTTTTTCCTTCTTTTTCTTCTTCTTATTCTTATTATTCTTCTTCTTCTACATTTCTTCTTCTTGCTCCACCTGTTCCTTTTCTTCCTATTCTTCTTTTTCCACTTTTTCTGCTTCTTCCTCTTCTTCTTTGTCTTCTTCTTTTTCTTTTTCCCCTTCTTGCTCTTCTTCTTCTTCTTCTACTACTACTACTACTACTACTACTACTACTACTACTTCTTCCTGTTCTTCTTCTTCATCTTGTTTTTTTACTTCTTCCTATTCTCCTTCTTTTTGCTCTACTTCTTCTTCTTCTTCCTTTTCATCTTCCCCTCCTTACTTTTCTTTTTCTTCTTCTTCCTCATTTTGGTGTTTCTCTCCTTCCTCATCTTCCTCTTCTTCCTAATGTTCCTCTTCCTCTTCTTCTTCCTCTTCTTCTTCTTCATCTTCTTCCTCTTCTTATTATTCTTCTTCTTCTACTACTACTACTTCTTCTTCTTTTTCTTCTTCCTCTTCTTTTTTTTCTTCTTCTTCTTCCACTTCTTCTTTTTCTTCTTCTTCTTCTTTCTTCTACTTCTTCCTCTTCTTCTTCTTCTTCTTCCACTGCATCTCCTTCTTTTGATTCTTCTTCTTCCTCTTCTTCTTACTCTTCTTTTTCTTCTTCTTCCTCTTCCTCTTCCTCTTCTTCTTCCTTTTCTTCTTCTTCTTCTTCTTCTTTTTCTATTTCGTCTTCTTCTCCTTCCTCTATTTTCTTTTCTTCCTCTTCTTCTTCATCCTCATCTTTCTCTTCGTCTTCTTCCTCTTCTTCTTATCCTTCCTATTGTTCTTCTTCTTCCACTTCATCATCTTCTTTTTCTTCTTTTACTTCTTCTTCTTTTCTTCTTATTCATCTTCTATTTCTTCTTCTTGTTCTTCTTACTTTTTTTTCTTTTTCTTCTTCATCATCTTGTTCTTCTTTTACTTCTCATTTACTTAATCCTCTTTTTCTTCTTCCTCTCCTTCTTATGTTTCCTCTTCTTCTTTCTGTTGTTTTTCTTGTTCTTCTTCTTCTCTTCATCAACTTCTTCTTCTTCTTCTTCTTCTCCTTCTTCTTGTTCTAATTATTTACTCCTTCTACTTCTAATTCTTCTTCTACTACTTCTTCTGCTTGTTCTTCTTCTGTTTTTACTTCTTCTTTTTCTTCTTTTTTTTTCTTCCTATTTCTCTTCTTCAACTTCTTCTTCCTCTTCTTCTTCTTCTTCTTCTACTTCTTCTTAATCTTCTTCTTTTTCTTCTTCTTCTTCTTCTACTTCTTTTGCTTCTTCTTCCTCTTCTACTACTACTACTTCTACTTTTTCTACTTCATCTTCTACTTCTTCTACTTCTTCCTTTTTTTCTTCTTCCTCTTCTTCTATTACTTCTAGTTCTTCTTCTTCTTTGCCTCCTACTTTTTCTGCTTCTTCATCTTCTTTTTCAACCACTTCTTCTTCTTTATTCTTCATCTTCTTCAACTTCTACTTTTTCTTATTCTTCTTCTACTTTTTCTTCTCTTTCTTCTTTCTCTTCCTCTACTTCTTAATCTTCTTCTTGTTCTTCCTCTCATTCCACTTCTTCATGTTGTTCTTCTTCCTCTTCATCTTCATCTTCTTCTTCCTCTTCA
>JAIUJO010001937.1:87500-92500 GCA_023846275.1 Vanilla planifolia
ATCTGCCTCTTCTACTTGTTCTTCTTCTTCTCCTTCTCCTCTGTCTTCTTTTTCTTCTCCTTCCTATTCTTCTTCTCTTCTTCTTAATCTTCTTCTTTTTCATCTCATCTTCTTCTACTTCTTCCTCTTCTTCTTTACTCTTCTTCTTCTTCTACTTCTTCTCTTTCTTCTTCTTCTTCTTCTTCTTCTTCTTCTTCTCTTTTGCTTCTTCTTCTACATCTTCTTCTTCTTATTCTTCTTCTTCATTATCATCATCATCTTCTTCTTCTTCTTCTTCTTCCTCCTCTTCTTCTTTGTCTTGATCATCTTCTCTTAAATCTTTTCTTCTTCTTTTTCTTCTTCTTCTTCTTCTTCTTATCCTTATTCTCCATCTTCTTCTTCTTCTTCTTCTATTTCTTCTTTTTCTACTACTACTACTTCTTCTTCTATTATTTGTTGTACTTCTACTTCTTCTCTAATCCTTAATTTGTAGTCATCGATCCTTAATCCGTAATCTCTAATCCTTAATCCCTAATACCTAATCCACAATGCTTAATCTTTAAGACCTAGTCCGTTAATCTCTAATCGCTCATCCTTAGTCTTTAATAATTAATCCTAGATCCCTAATCTTTAATTTCTAATCCCTAATACGTAATGTTTAACCCTGAATCCCTTATTCTTAATCAAATACTCCTTAATCCATAATTCCTAATCCCTAATCGTTAATCCCTTAATCCTTAAACTCTAATCTCTAACATCTACTCTTTAATTTGTAATCTCTAGTCCCTAAATAGTAGTTGTAATATCTCATCCTTAATTCATAATTCCTATCACTAATACCTAATCCTTAATCCTTAATCCTTAACCAAAAATATCTAATCCATAATCTTTATCACTTAATCCTTACTCCCTAATCAATAATCGATAATAATCCCTAATACCTAAGCCAACCCTCCCTAATCTATAATCCATCCTCTTCTTCTTGTTCTTCTTCATCTTCATGTTCTTCCTCTTCTACTCTTCTTCTTTTCCTTTGGCTTCTTTTACTTCATCTTCTTCAAATTCTTCTTCTTCTTCTTCTTCTTCTTCTACTTCTACTTCTTCTTTCCACATCTTCCTCTTCAACCTCCTTTTCATCTTCCTCTTCTTCTTCATCTTCATCCCGTTCTTCTTCTTATTCTCTTCCTCTCATCTTCTTCTTCTACTTTTTCTTCTTTTCCTTCTTCTCCTTTTTCTTCTTTTTCTTCTTCCCCTTCTTCTTCTTCTTCTTCTCCTTCTTCTTCGACTTCTTCTTCTTCTTTTGTTTCATCCACTCCTTTCGCTTCCATTATTTTTCATCTTCTTTCTTTCTTCTCTTCATCTTCTTCCACTTGTTCTACTTCAACCTCTCGTTGTTCCTCTTCTTTTTCTTCTTCTTCTTCCTCCTCATCTTCTTCTCCTTCTTCACCCTCTTCTTCTCATCATCCTCATTTTCATGTTTTTCTTCAACTTTTGCTTTATCTTCTTCTCTTCCTCTTCTTCTCCTTCTTTTTCTTGTTCTTGCTCTTCTTCCTCTACTTCTTTTCCTCTTCTTTTTTCCCTTTTTCCTCTTCTTCAACTTCCTCTTCTTCTTCTTCTTCCTCCTCATCTTCTTTTTCTTCTTCCTCTGCTTCTCTTCATCTTCCTCTTCTTCTTCTTCTTCTTCTTCCTCCACTTCTTCCTCTTCTTCTTCATTCTTCCTTTCCTTCTTCTTCAAGTTCTTCTTCTTCCTGTTCTGTTCTTTTTCTTCCTCTTCCTCTTCTTTTTCTTCTTCATCTTCTTGTTCTTCTTCATTTAATTCTTCTTCTTCTTCCTATTGTTCTTCTTTTTCTTTTTTATCATCTTCTTCTACAACTACTACTACTTCTTCATCTTCATCATCATCATCTTCTTCTTCTTCTTTATATTCCATTTCTTCTTATTATTCTACTTCTTCTTTTTCTTCTTCTGCTTCTTCTTCATCTTCTTCATGTTCTTCCTCCTTTTCTTCTTCTTCTTTCCCCTCATCTTCTTGTTCCTCATCTTCCTCTTCTTCGTCTTCAGCCTCTTCTTCCTCATCCATTTCTTCTAAATGCTCTTCTACTTTTTCTTCTTCTTCCTTTCTTCTTTTTCTTCATCTTATTCTTCTTCTTCTTCTTCTTCTTCTTGTTCTTCTTCTTCTCCTACTTCTTCTCCTCCTCCATCTTCATCATCTTCTTCTTCTTCTTCTTTTTCTCTTCATCCTCTTCAACTTCTTCTTCTTCTTCTTTTACTTCTTCTACTACTTCTTTTTCTTCTTCTTCTTCTTACTCCTACTCTTCTTCTTCATCTTCTTCTTCCTCTACTTCTTCTACTACTCTTTTTGCGTCTACTTCTTCTTCTTCTTCATTATCTTCATCATCTTCTTCTTCTATATCTTCTTCTTATTCTTCTCTTGCTCTTCTTGCTCTTTTTACCCTTCTTCTGTTACTCCTATTCTTTTTCTGATTCCTCCTCTTCTTCTTCCTCTTCTTCTTCTTCTTCTTTTTCTTCTTTTTCCTCTTCTTCTTCTTCTTCTCCTACTTTTTTTTCTCCTTCTTCTTTATCCATAATCTGTAATCCATAATCTTGAATCTCACTCACCCTAATCTCTAATATGTAAATCCTTAATCCATCCCTCACTAATCCATAATCCATAATTCTTAATAACTAATCCCTAATCTCTAATCCCTAATGACGAATCCTTAATCCTTAATCCCTAATAACAAATCCCTAATCATTAATATTTAATCCATCACTAATCTTTAATCCTAAATCCTTAATCTTTAAATCCTAATCCATAATCCTTATTACCTAATCCCTAACCACTAATCTTTAATATTTATTTCCTAATCTCTTATTCTTAATCTCTAACCTTTGATACCTAATCCTCAATCTCTAATCACTTTTCCTAAATCCCTAATCCCAAATCTTTAATCTCTAAACCCTGTTTCGTAATCCTTAATCCTAAATCCTTAATCCCTAATACCTAATCCCTAATTCCTAATCCTTAATATAATAACTAATCCTTAATCCATAATCTCTAATCCTTAATCTCAAATTCTTAATTGTTATTTCAAAATCCCTATTCCCTAATCCTTAATCCCTAAACCTTAACTTTATTGCTTATCCCTAATCCTTAATTCCAATTCTTTAATTCCTGATCTTTAATCTAAAATCTCTAATCCCATGTCTTTAATCTGTAATCCTTAATCCATAATCTTGAATCTCTGTCTTTCTAATGCGTAATCCTAAATCCTTAATACCTAATTCCTAGTCCCTAAGCCCTTGCCAATTAATCTATAATCTTTCTTCCTCTTCTTCTTCTTCTTCTACTTCTTCTTCTTCCTCTTCTTCTTCTTCTTCATTTTCCTCCTCTTCTAATTCTTATTTGACTTCTTCCTCTTCTTCTTCTTCTTAACATCCTCTTCTTATTCTTCTTCTTCTTCTTCTTCTTCTTCCTCTTCCACTTCTTGTTCTTTGCCTTCTTCTTTCTCTTCTTCTTCTTCTTCCTTCTCTTCTTCTTCTTATACTTCTTCTTTGTCCTCTTCTTCCTCTTCTTCTTCTTCTTCTTCCTCTTCTACCTCTTTTTCTTCTACTTCTTCTTCTTCTACATCTTCTTTTACTTCTTCTACTTCTTCTTCTTCTCCTTCTTTTTCATCCTCTTCTTCTACTTCTTCTCTTCTTCTTCTTCTTCTTCTTCAACATCTTCTTCTTCTTTCACTTCTTTGCTGACTTCTTCTTTCTTTTCTTCTTCCTCTTCTTCTTCTTCTTCTTCTCCTTATCCTTTTTCTTCTTCAACTACGTCTTCATCTTCTCCTTCTCATTATTATTATTATTATTCTTCTACTTCTTCTTCTTCATCTTCTTCCTCTTCATCTTCTTCTTCTTCATGCTCTTCTTCTACTTCTTCTTCTTCTTCTCCTTCTTCTTTTACTTCTTTGTCTTCTTCTTCCTTTTCTTCCTCTTTTTTTGCTTCTTCTTCTTCCTCTTCATCTTCATCTTCCTTTTCTTTTACTCCATCTTTCATTTTCCTTCCTTCTTTTTTATTCATTCTTTCTCTTCTTCTTCCTCTTTTTCTTTCTCTTCTTCTTCTTCTTCTTCTTCTTCATTTCTTCTTTCTCTTATTCTTCCTCTTCTTCTTCTTATTCTTCTTCTTAACCAACTTTTTCTTCATCTTCTTCAACATTTTCTTCGACTTCTTCTTCTTTTTCCTTTTTTCTTCTCCTTCTTCTTCCTTTTCTTCTTCGTCTTCATCTTCTACTTTTTCTTTTCTCTGTACCTTTAATTCTTCCCCTTCTTGTTCTTCTTCTTCTTCTTCTTACCCTTCTTTTTCTACTTCCTCTTCTTCTACTCATTCTTCTACTTGTTCTTCCCCATCATCTTTTGCATCTTCCGCTTCTTCTTCTTTGTCTTCTTCTTCTACTTTTTCTACTTCTTCTTCCACTTCTTCTTCTTCTTCTTTTGTTTCATGTTCTTCTTTTTCTTCTTTCCCTGCTTATTCTTTTTCTTCTTCTTCTTCCTCCCCCTCCTCCTCCTCTTCTTCTTTTTCTTCTTTTTCTTCTTCTTTTGCCTCCTCCTTTTCTTGTTCTTCCTCTTTGCATTATTATTATTATTCTTCTTCTTCCCCCTCTCCTTCTTCTTATTATTATTTTTCTTCCTTTACTTCTTTTTATCCTTCTTCCCCTTTATCATCTTCGACATGTCCTTTTGGTTCTTCTTTTCGTTCTTCTTCTTCTTCTTCTTTTGCTTCTTCTTCTTCTTCTATTTCTTCTTCTTCTTACTCCTCCTCTTCTTCTTGTTCTCCCTCTTCTTCTTCTTCTCCTTCCCTTTTTTTTCTTCCTCCTCTTCTTCTTCTTCTTCTTCCCCTTGTTCTTCTACTTCTTCTTCTTCTTTCACTTAACCCTTTTCTTTGTCTACTTCTTCTTCCTTTTGTTCTTTTACTACTTATTCTAATTTTTCTTCTTCTTCTAATTGTTGTTCTTTTTCTAATTGTTCTTCTTCTT
>JAIUJO010001937.1:97500-105000 GCA_023846275.1 Vanilla planifolia
TTCTTCTTTCTTCTTCCTACATCCTACCTCCTATTCTTCTTCTTCTTCTCCTTCTTCTTCTTCTTCTTCTCTTCTTATCTTCTTTTTCTTCTTCTTCCTCTCCATCTTCTTCTTCTTCTTCATTTACTTCTACATCTTCTTCTTCTACTTCTTTTTCTAATTCTTCTCCTTCTTCTTCATCTTCTCCTTCTTCTTCTCCTTCTTCTTCTTCTTCTTCTTCTTCTCCTCCTTCTTCTTCTCCTTCTCCTTCTTCTTCTTCTTCTTCTTATTCTCCTTCTTCTCGTTCTTCTTCTCCTTCTTCTTCTTCTTCTTCTTCTTCTTCTTCTTCTTCTTCTCCTTCTTCTGCTTCTTCTTCTTCGTCTTCTTCTTCTTCTTCTTCTTCTCCTTCTCCTTCTTCTCCTTCTTCTCCTTTTGCTTCTACTCCTTCTTTTCCTTGTCCTTCTTCTTCTTCTTCTCCTTCTTCTCCTTCTGCTTCTTCTTCTTCTTCTTCTCCTTTTTCTTCTTCTTCTTCTTCTCCTTCTCCTTCTCCTTCTTCTTCTTCTTCTCCTTCTCCTTCTTCTTCTTCTTCTCCTCCTTCTTCTTCTTCTTCTTCTTCTCCTTCTTCTTCATCTTCTTCTTCTTCTTATTCTTCTTCTTCTTCATCATCTTCATCTTCTTTTTCTTCTTCTTCTTCTTCTTCTTCTTCTTCTTCTTCCTATAAGTCCTAGTTTTCTTCTTCTTCTTATTCTTGTTCTTGTTCTTCTTCTTCTTCTTCTTCTTCTTATTGCACATCTTCTTCTTTCTCCTCATCTTCTTCTTGTTATTCTTCCTCTTCTTCCTTGTCTTCCTCTCTTTCTTATTCTTCCTCTTCTTCTTCTTCATTCTTCACTTTCTCTTCTTCTTCTTCTTCTTCTTCCTCTTCCTCTTGTTCTTCTTCTTCTACTACTACTTCTTCTTCTTCTTCATCTTCTTCTTATTCTTCTCTTCCTTTTCTTTCATTTGTTCTTCTTCTTTTTCTTTGCTCTCTTCTCCTTCTTCTATTTCTTTTTCTCTTTCTCTTTCTCCTTTTCCTTCTTCTCCTACACCTCCTTCTCGTTCTCCTTTTCCTCCTTTCCCTTCTCCTTCTCCTTCTCCATCTTCTTCTCCATCTTCATCTTCTTTCTTCTTTCTTCTTTCTTTTTTTCTTTCTTCTTTCTTATTTCTTCTTCCTACTTCCTTCTTCCTTCTTTCTTCTTCCTTCTTCTTCCTTCTTGCTTCTTCCTTCTTCCTTCTTCCTTCTTCCTTCTTCTTTCTTTTCTTCTTTTTTCTTCTTTTTCTTTCTTGCTATTCTTTCTTCTTTCTTCTTATTCCTTATCCTTTCCTCTTCTTCTTTCTTTTTTATTCTTCTTCTTTCTTTTCTTTTTCTTCTTCTTCTTCTTCTTCTTCTTCTTTTTCTCCTTCTCCTTCTTCATCTTCTCCTTCTTCTCCCTTATCGCAAAACACTAATCTATAATCCCACTCAACCTAATCCTTAATCTCTAATCTCTAATCCTTCCCTCCCTTATCTGTAACCCCTAATACCTAATCTCTAATCCCTGATCTCCAATGTCAAATCCCTAATTTCTAATCTCTAACTACTAACCCCTAATCCTTAATCTTTAATCCATGCCAAATCCTTAAACCTTAATCTGTAATCCCTTATTCTTAATCCTTTATTCCTAATCTTTAATACCTAACCCTAATCTCTAATTCTTAATCCCTAATCCCTAATCCTTAATCATAAATCCCTAATCCTTAACCTCTAATCTTTTTTCCAAAACTATTAATCAAAAATCCTAACCCCTATACCCTAATTCATAATCTCTAATCCCTAATCCTTTATCTCTAATCCTTAATCCTCAATCAATAATATTTAATCATTAACCCCTTAATCAATATATCTTAAATCCTTAATCCATAAACCTTAATCCTTAATCATTAATCCTTATCCATAATTCTTAATCCCTTTTTGCTAATCTCTAATCCTTAAACCCAAAACCTAATACTTAATCTCTATTATTTTTTTCAAAACTATTAATCCAAAAACTCTAACCCCTATACACTAATTCGTAATCTCTAATCCTTAATCTTTTATCTCTAATCCCTAATCTTTTATCCATAATATTTAGTCATTAATCCCTTAATCCATATATCTTAATCCATAATCAGTAAACCTAAATCCTTAATCCTTAATCCTTAATCTTTAATCCTTATCCCTAATTCTTAATCGTTTCTCCAAAATCCCTAATTGTTATTCTCTAACCCTTAAACCAAAAACCTAATCGCTAATCCCTAATCTTTATTTCATAACCCTTAATCCCAAATCCCTCATTTCTAATCCCTAATCCTAAATCCCTAATCAATAACCCTTAATCCCTTCCTCCCTAACGCTTAATCTCTAATCCCTAATACCTAATTTCTAGTCCTTAAACCCTCACTCACTAATCCATAATCTGTCTTCTTTTTCTTCTTCCTCTTCCTCTTCTTCTTCTTCTACTTTTTCCTCATCTTCTTCTTATTCTTCTTCCACTTCTTCCTCATCTTCCTCCTCTTCTACTTCTTCCTATTGCTCTTCTTATTATTCTTCTTCTTTCACTTTCCCTTCTTGTTCTTCTTGCTCTTCTTCTTTCACTTCTTCGTTTTCTTCTTCCCCTTCTTCTTCTTCTTCTCCTTTCTATTCTTCTTCTTCCTCTTCTTCTTCTTCTTTCTTCTTCTTCTTCTCTACTTTTTCTTCCTCCTTTTATTCTTCTTTTTCTTCTTCTTCTTCTTCTTCTGCCTATTCTTCTTTCTTTTCAACTTCTTCTACCACTTTCACTTCCCCTTCCTATTCCTCTTCTTCGACACCTTCTTCTTCTTCTTCTTCCTCAACTTCTTTCTTCTTCCTTCTTTCTTCCTACTTCAATCTTCTTTGTTCCTTCTTCTGTCTTCTTTCTTCTTCTTCTTCTTCTTCTTCTAATTCTTCCTCCTCTTCTTCTTCTTCCTCCTCCACTTCCTCTTTGTCTTCTTCTTATTCTTCTTGCTATTCTCCTTCTTTCTTTTCCTCTTCTTCTTTTTCTACTCCATCATCTTAATCATCTTCCCTATTTTCTACTCTTCTTCATCATTTACCTGTTCTTCTTCTCCTTCTTCTCCTTCATATTCTTCATTTACTTCTTAATCTTCTTCTTCTTCTTCTTCTTCTTCTTCTTCTTCTTCCTCATCATCATCTTCTTCTTTTTCTTCTTCTTCTTCTTCTTCTTTTCTTCTTCTCCCTCTTGTTTTCCTCCTCCTCCTTCTCAGTCTCCATCCCCTTCTCCTTCTTCTCCTCCCTCTTCTTGTCGTCTTCTTTCTTCTTTCTTCTAGTTCTTTCATATTTCTTCTTTCTTCTTTCTTCTTCCATCTTCCTTCTTCATTCCTCCATCCTTCTTTCTTCTTCCTTCTTTCTTATTTTTTCTTCATTCTTCTATCTTCTTTCAAGTTCCTTCTTTATTCTTCTTTTTCTTCTTCCTATTCTTCTTCTCCTTCTTCTTTATCCTCTTCTTCTTTCGTGCCTTCATCTTTTTCTTTATTCCAAATTCAAAATGCTTAATCTTTAATCCATAATCTCTAATTCCTAATCCCAAATCTTCAATCTCTAATCCCTAATCGATAATCCAAAATCCTTAATTCTTAATCTCTAATCTCGAATCCTTAATCATTAATCCTTAATCCCGAATCCTTAATCATTAATCCTTAATCCCTAATAACCTAATCTCTAATCCCTAGACCAAATACAAATCTCTTAATCTCTAATATTAAATCCTTAATCTTTAATACCTAATCTTTAATAAAAAATCCTTAATCACTAATCTCTAAATCCCTAATATTTAATATTTAATCCCTTAATCCTTAATCCTTAATCTTCAAACCTAATCTTTAATCATTAATCCCTTCACCCTAATCCTTAATCCTTAAACCTTACTTCTTATTACTTAATCCATAATATCTAATTCTTAATCTCTAATAACTAATACCTAATCCCTAATCTCTAATAACTAATACCTAATCCATAATCTCTAATAACTAATACCTAATCCCTCCCACCTTAATCCCAAATCTCGAATCCATAATACCTAATCTCTAATCCTTAATCCCTCATTCCCTAATCTGTAATCTTTATTCCTTAATCCCTATTTCCTCCCTCATTAATCCCTAATCTCTAATCCTCAACTCCTAATCCTATAACCCCTAATTCATCTCTTCTTCCTCTTCTTTTTCTTTTTCTTCCTCTTCTTCTTCCTCTTCTTCTTCTTCTTCTACATTCCCTTCTTCTTCTTCTTCTTCCTCATTCTCTTCTTCTTCTTCCTCTTGTTCCTCAACTTCCTCAAATTCTTCTTCTTCTTCTTCTTCTTCTTCATCTGCTTCTACTTCTTCCTTTTCTTTTTCTTTTTTCTCTTCTTCCACTTCTTCATTTTTTTCTTCTTATTCTTCTTCCTCTCATTCTTCTTTTTCCTCTTCTTCTTCTACTTCATTTTATACTCCTTTTCTTGTTCTTCTTGTTCCACTTCTTTTACTTCTTCTTCTCCTTTTGCTTCTTCTTCTTCTTCTTCTTCTTCTTCTTCTTTCTCTTCTTCTTCTTCTTCTTCCTCTTCCTCCTTCTTCCTCTCCTTCTTCTCTTTGTCTTTCTCCTTCTCCTTCTCTTTCTCTATCTTCTACTCCTTCTCCTTCTCCTTCTCCTTCTCCATCTCCATCTCCTTCTCTTTCTCCTTCTGTTTATCATCCTCCTTCTCCATGTCATCCTCCTTCTCCTTCTTCTTCTTCTTCATTCTTTCTTCTTTCTTCTTTCTTTTTTCTTCTTTCTCCTTTCTTCTATCTTCTTTATTTTTCCTTCATTTTTCTTCCTTTCTCCTTCTTCATTCCTTCTTCCTTCTTTCTTTCTTCTTTCTTCTACTTTATTTTTCACTTCTTTTTCTTCTTCTTCTTATTTTTTTTTCTCTTCTACTTCATCTTCTTCTTCTTTCATCCTTCTTCATTCTTCCTTCTACCTTCTTCCTTCTTCCTTCCCCTTAATCCCTTATCCCTAATCCCTAATCCCTAATCCTTAATCCTTAATCTCTAATTATTAATCCATCAATAATCTCAAATTCTTAATCTTCAATCCCTAATCTTTAATCCCTAATCTCTAACCCCTAAACTCTAATCTCTAATAACAATACCTTAATCTCTAATACCTAATTTACAATACCTAATCTATAATCCATGATCCGTTCTCTAATCCCTAACCATTAATTTTTAATCTCTAATCCTTAATGACTAATCCCAAATACTTAATCCCTAATCTCTAATGATTATCTAAATCGCTTAATCTATAATCTCCAATCTTTAATCTCTAACCCTAAATTCTACATCCCTAATCTCTAATCCCTCATCTCTACTCTCTAATACTTAATCCTTAATCCTAAATCTCAAATCTATAATCCTTAATCTTTAATAATTAATCTCCTAAATCTTAATCTCTTCATCTCTAATCCCTAATCCCTATTACTTATTCCTTAGTTCTCACTTTCTGATCCTAAATCCTTAACCTATAAATCGAAATCCTTAATTACTAACGCCAAAATCCCTAATCCACTCTCCCTAATCTTTAATCTATACTGCTTAATACAAAATTCCTAATCCTTCATTCCTTAATCCCTAATCTCTAACCCCAAAGTCCATAATCCTTAATTCATCTCTTCTACCTCTTCTTCTTTTTCTTGCTCTTCTACTTCCACTTGTTCTTTTTCTTCTTCCTCTTCTTCCTCATCTTTCTCATCTTCTACTTCTTCCTATTCCTCTTCCTTTTCTTCTTACTCTTGTTCTTTTTTGTTTTTTCATCATCTTCTTCTTCTTCTTCTTCTTCCACTTTTTCTTCATCCTCTTCTTCTTATTCTTCTCTTTCTTCTTCTTTTATTGTTCTCCTTATTCCTTTTCTTCGTAGTACTTTCTTCTTCTCCTACTTTTACTTCTTCTTCTTCCTTGATTTCTTTTACTCCTTCCTTCTTCTTCTTCTTCTTCTTCTTTTACTGCTCTTTGTCTTTCTCCTTCTTCTTCTCCAACTACTTCTCCTACTCTTTCTCTTTCTCCTTCTTGATCTCCTTCTCCTTCTCCTTCTCCTTCTTTTTCTCCTCCTCCTCTTTTTAATCCTTCTCCTTCTTCTTCTTCTTCTTCTTCTTCTTCGTTCTTCATACTTTCTTCTTTCTTCTTTCCTCACTCTTCTTTCTTCTTTCTTCTTCATTCCTTCGTCTTCCTCCCTCCTTCCTTCTTCCTTGTTCCTTTGTCTTTATTCTTCCTCGTCTTATTTTTCTTTTTCCTCTTCTTGTTACTCTTCTTCTTCTTCTTCTTCTTCTTCTTCTTCTTTCTTCATTCTTCTTTCTTCCTTCTTACTTCTTCCTTCTATTTAATCTTTAATCCCTAATCTATAATCCATAACCACTAATCAACCCCTAATCTCTAATCCTTAATATTTAATCCTTAACCACTAATCCCTAATCTCTAATCATTAAACTAAAATCCTTAACACATAATCCCTAATACCTAATCCTTAATCCTAAATTCATAATCCATAATCCTTATTCTCTAATCTCTAATCACTAATCCCTAATGCCTAATCCTTAATCACTAGTCCCTAATCCTTAATTCCTTAATCCTTAATCTTTAAGTCAAATCCAAATCCCCTAACCTCTAATTCCTAATACCTAATCTTTAATCTTAAATTCTACATCCCTATCTCTAATGTCTAATCCCTAATCCTTAGTAATAAATCCTTTAATTCTTAATCCTGAATCTCAAATGCCTAATTATTAATCTCTTCATCCCTAATACTTAAACCTTAGTCCCTCATCCCTAATCCCAAAACCCTATTACTTTCGTAATCTCTACTCTCTAATCCCTAATCCCTAATTTGTAAACTATAATCCGTAATTGTTAACTCTAAAATCCCTAATATATAGTCCCTAATCCTACCCTCCCTAATCTTTAAATCTAATTACCTAATACATAATCCCTAATCCTTCACTGCTTAGACAATAATCCCTAATCTTTATCCCTAACCCATAATCCCTGATCCCTAATTCATCTCTTCTTCCACTTCTTCTTCTACTTCTTTTTCCTCTTCTACATCTTCTTTCTCCTCTTCTCCTACTTCTTAATCTTTCTCTTCTTCCTCATCTTCCTCTTCTTTTACTTCTTTTTCTTCTAATTCCTCTTCTTCCACTTCTTCTTCTTCCTCTTCTTCTTTTTCGTCTACTCCTAATTCTTCTCCTTCTTCTTCCTTTTCTTATTATTATTATTATTATTATTCTACATCTTGTTCTCCTTCTTCTTCTTCTTCTTCTTCTACATCTTCAACTTCTTCCTCTACTTCTTTTGCCTCTTTTTCTTCTTCTCCTTCTTCTTTTTATTCTTCTTCCTCTTCTATTTCTTCTTCTTCTTCTTCCCCTTCTACTCTTTTCCTCCTCTTCTTCTTTTTCATCTTACACTTCTTTGTCTACTTCATCTTCTTCT
>JAIUJO010001937.1:110000-115000 GCA_023846275.1 Vanilla planifolia
CTTCTTCCCCTTTTTCTTCTTCTACCTCCTACTATTCTTGTTCGTCTTCTTCCTCTTCTTCCCCTTCTTTCTCATCTTCCTCTTCTTCTTTTCTCCTACTTCTCCTTCTTCTTCTTCTTCTTCTTTCTCTTCTTCTTCTCTTCTTCTTCTACTTCTTCTTCTTCTTCTTCTACTTCTTCTTATTCCTCTTCTTCCCCTTCGTCCTCTCCTTCCTCTTCCTCTTCTTCTTCTGCTTCTTCTTCCTCTTCTCCTTTTTTTATGCTTCTTCCTCTTCTTCTTCCACATCTTTTTCGCGTTCTTCTTCCTCTTCTTATTCTTCTTTTTTTTTTCTTATTCCCCTTCTTCTTCTTCTTCTACTTCTTCTCCTTCTTCTTGTTTTTGTTCTTCTTATTCTTCTTCCTCTTTTTTTCTTCTTCTTCCACCACTTCTTCATCTTTTTCCTCTTCTTCTTCTTCCTCTTCCTCTTCCTCTTCTTCCTCTTCTTCTTCCACTTCTTCTTCTTCTCCTCCTTCTTCCTCTTGTTCTTCTCCTTCTTCCTCATCATCTTCTTCTTCTTGCTACTCTTCATTCTCATCTTCCTCTTGGTCTCCTTCTTCTTCTCCCATTTCTTCTTGTTCTTGTTCTTCTGATTCTTCTTCTTATTCTTATTCTTATTCTTATTCTTCTTCTTCTTCTTATTCTTCTTGTTTCTATTCTTCCTTATCATCTTTTTCTTCTTCCTCCCATTTTATTTCTACTTCTTCTTCTTCTTCTTCTTCTTCTTCCTCCTCTCTTTCTTCTACTTCTTCTTATTCTTCCTCTTCTTCTTCTTTTTCTTCTTCCTCTTCTTCTTCTTCTTCCACTTCTTCTTCTTCCACTTCTTCTTCTTTTCTACTTCTTCGTTTTCTTCATCCTCCTGTTCTTCTTCTCAGACTTGTTCTTCTTCTCTTTCCTTGCCTTTTTTACATCTTGTTCTTCTTCTACTTCCTCTTATTCTTCTACTTGTTCTCCTTCTTCCTCTTCATCATCATCATCTTCTTCTTCTTCATCTAATTCTTCTTCTACTAATTTTTTTCTTCATCTTCTTCCTCTTCCTTTTCTTTTTCCATTCCTTTTTCTTCTTCTTCTACTTCTTCTTATTCCTCTTCTTATTCTTCTTCTCTTTCTTCTTTGACTTCTTCTTCTTCTTGCTCTTCTTGTTGTTCCTCTTCTTCTTCTTCCTCCTCTCCTTATTCTTCCTCTTCCTCTTCTCGTTCCTCATCTTCCTCCACTTCTCCTTCTTCTTCTTCTTCTTCTTCCACTTTTTCTTCTCCTTCTTCCTTAACTTCTTCTTCTTCTTCTTTCACTTCTTCTTCATCTTCCTATTCCTCTTCTTCTTCTTCCTCCCACTCTTCTCCCTTTTCTTCCTTTTCATCCTTTTCTTCTTCTTCTTTTCCTTCATCTTTTTCTTCTTCTTCTTCCTTTTCTTATTTTTCTTCTAATTCTCCTTCTTCCTTTTCTTATTCTTTTTCTTCTACCTCTTCTTCCACTTCTATTTCTTTGCCTTCTTCTTCTTCATCATCTTCAACTTCCTCTCCTTCTTCTTTTTCTTCTTCTTCTTCTCCTTCTTCTCCTTCTTTTTCTTCTTCTTCTCCATCAACATCTTCTTCTCTTTCTTCTTCTTCTTCTTCTTCTCCTCCTCCTCCTCCACCTAATTCTTCTACTTCTTCCTGTTATTCTTTTCTTCTTCTCTTCTTCTTCTTCTTCTTCTTCTTCTTACACTTCTTCTTCCACTTCTAGTTCTTCTCATTTTTCTTCTTCTTTTGCTCTTCTCTTTCTTCTTCTTTTTCTTCTTCTTCTTCTTCTTCTTCTTCTTCTTCTTCTTCTTCTCCTTCTCCTTCTTCTTCTTCTTCTTCTTCTTGCTCTACTTCTTCTTTTTCCTTTTCTTCTTCTTCTTCTTCATCTTCTCCTTCTTCTTCTTCTTGTAATTCTCCTTCTTCTTCTACGACTTCTTCTTGCTCTTCTTCTTCTTCTTCTTCCTCTTCTTCGTATTCATCTTGCTATTCTTTTACTTCCTCTAGCTCTACCTCTTCATTCTCTTCTTCCTCTTCCACTTCTTTCTCTTCTTGTTCTTCTTCTTATTCATCCTTTTCTTCCTCCTCTTCTTCTTCCTCTTCTTCTTACCATTCTTCTTCTTCCTCCTCATCTTCTTGTTCGTCTTCTTCCTCTTCTTGCTTATCTTCCACTTCTTCTTCTTCTTGTTCTTCTTCCATTTCTTATTCTTCTTCATTTTTTTTATGATTCCACTTCTTCTTCTTCTTGTTCTTCTTCTTCTACTTCTTCTTGTTCTTCCTCTTCTTCTTCTTCATTTTCTTCTTCTACTTCTTAATTTTTTGCTACTTCTTATTCTTCTTCAACTTGTTCCTCTTCTTCCTCTTCTTCTTCTTCTTCCATTCTTTCTTCTTCCTCTTCTTCTTCTTCTTCTTCTTCTTCTTCTTATTCCTGATCTACTTCTTCCTCATCTTCTTTTTCTTCCCCTTCTTCTTCTTCTTCTTCTTTGTCTTCTTGCCCCTCATCTTCTACTTTCTCTTTGTGCTCCTCTCCTCCTCTTTTTCTACTCCTTCTTCCTTTTCTTCTTTTCTTCTTCTTCTTCTACTTCATCCCCTTCCTCTAATTCTTCTTATTCCACCTCTTCTTCTTCTTCTTCCCTTTCATCCTCTTCTTCTTTTTCTTTTTCTTTGTCTTCTTCATCATCATCATCATCATCATCATCATCTTCTTCTACTTCTTCTTTGCCTTGTCTTCCATCATCTACTTCTATCACTTCTCTTTCTTGTTGTTCTTCTTATTCTTCTTCTTCTTCTTTTTCTTCTTATTCTCCTTCTTCTTCTACTACTACTAATATTACTTTTTTTCATGTTCTTCCTGCTCTTCTTCTTCTTCTTCTTCTCCTTCTTCTTCCACTTCCATTTCTTCTTCTTCTTCTTCTTCTTCATCTTCTTGATCTTCGTTTTTATCTTCTCCTTCTCTTCTTCTTCCTCTTCTTATTCCTCTTCCTCATTTTCTTCTTCTTTGTCTTCTTCTTCTTTTTCTTAATCTTCCCCTCCATCTTTTACTTTTATTACTTCTTTTTCTTCTTCTTCTTCTTTTTGTCTTTCTTCTTCTTCTTCTACTACTACTACTACTTCTTCTTCTTCTACTACTACTACTACTACTTTTTCTTCATCTATTCTTGTTCTACTACTTTCACTTCTTTTGCATTTTCTTCTTCTTCTTCTTCTTCTTCTTCTTCATCCCTAATCCTTAATCTTTAATCCCTATTGTTCAACCTCTTTTCCCAAATTTATAATCTATAATCCTTATTATTAATCCCTTAATCCTTTAATACCTAATCCATAATTCCAAATCTTTAATATCTAATTCTTAATCTCTAATCTCAATTCCCTAATGCCTAATCCCTCAACCCTAGTTGTAATCATCAATCCTTAATTCGTAATCCTTAATTCCTAATCTATAATACCTAATCTCTAATCCCTAATTTATACTTCTCTAATCTTTAATCCCCAATGCTTAACAACATATCCTTAATCCCTAGGCCCACCTGCCTTAATCTAGAAGGAAAGAAACCCAGCCAATTGTCTTCAAGAAAGTACATTCTCTTGCCATCGACCACCCGTCAAATGTATATTAATATGGAGGCCTTTTGGTCGAAGTCTGTGAAGGATTACACCTTGGCTTTCGGGATATGGGACTTGGACTCTTTTATGGGATGGGCTACCTCTTTGCTTATGGACAAGGTTTCTCTTTTACTGTGGAGTTTCAATGTTGTGGAGGATAAGCTGTGTCAGGCACTTCTTGAATCGACAAAAGTCTTATGTTCTTCGTTCTATCGGACCCTTATTGTTACATATAAGAGGGAGAACTATGGGTTGCCTCTCATCATGGGAATTGATTAGCTTGGATTTAGAAGATTAAGACTATGACCCAAATTCACACGTTCATTTGGAGGGCAGCAACGGATCTCAACCCAACGGCTATTTGGCTTATGGGGAGGCATTTAGGAGATTGTAGATGCTGCATATGGGGCTGTAGTGTGATGGAGACCCTTCAGCATGCACTTTGGGACTGTAGGATGGTGCAGCAAATTTGAGAGTACCCTGTGCTATGCACTACTGCCTCGATGCTGGGTCAATGCCACGACGAGCTCTCGGGCACAGTGTCGGTTTCCCTCGTGAGTTTCTTGTCCCACGACAAGCTACCTGGAATGGCGCGTAGGAATTTAGCATGTCACTTACCTATGTTGCTACCACTATGTATTACATATGGGAGAATAGAAACCTCAAGAAGCATAATGAGGCCACCCTCAGCAATGATATCCAAATTAAGAAGATCAAGTTGGGAAATGCCGCAACAACGAAAACTCCCATTCCTCAACCATCTATGTCCAGTAGGAAGCTTCACCCTGCGGGGTCCTTTGTAGCCTTACTTGGCTTCCCCCCCCCCCAAATGGGATGGATCATGTTAAACTATAACGTAGTTGTGAATGGTGAGGAGGCTGCTGTGGGCATTGTTGCTTGGGATCATTTTGGGTGTCCTATCTACATTGTGGGCAAGAGACTTCATTCGCAGGCTTGCGATGCTATGGAGGTTTGGGCAGTATTTAATGCAATTGTGCTAATCATGACCAAGCTTCAAAGATATCCTGCTGTTGGGATCCAGTATGACTCCACCAATGCTTTACACAAGGTCACGCAGTTAGTTCGCTATCCTATGGAGGGAGGTTCGTATTTGGATGCCCTTCATTACGCTAAAAGTATGATGGCTTTGCAGTTCTTGCATGTCTCTAGGGAAAGCAATGCCCCTTTTGATTGGTTTGACAAAGCTGCACGTGTTTCTGATTTTGTGTAGAAAAAGGGCATGCACCTACCCAATCCTTTGCATAAGCTGTTGCTGACAGATTTTTTTTTGAGCCTCCATAATGAGGTTTGTTTTATAGCCTTTGGCAGATTTTGAATCAGAGAATCCTTCTTCTTCAGCTTCTC
>JAIUJO010001937.1:117500-135000 GCA_023846275.1 Vanilla planifolia
TTTTTCATGTTCTTCTTATTCTTCTTCTTCTTCTTCTTATTTTCTTCAACACCCTTTCTTCTTGTTCATTGTCATCTTCTTCTTCTTCTTCTCTTTTTTTCATCTTTTTCTTCTTGTTCTTGTTCTTGTTCTTCTTACTCTTCTTCTTTCTGTTCTTTTTTTTCTTCTTCTTCTTTCTCTTCTTCTTCTTCTCTTCTTTCGTCGACTCCTACTTCTTCTTCTTCTTCTTCTTCTTCCTCTTCTTATTGAACTTCTTCTTCTCCTTCCTCTACTTCTTCTTCATCATCATCATCATCATCTTCTTCTTCTTCTTCTTCTTCTTCTTCTTCTGCTCCTTCTTTTATATCTTCCACTTCTTCTACTTCTTATTCTTCTTTTCCTTCTTCATCTTCTACTTCTTCTTCTACCACCACTACTTCTTCTCCTTCAGCTTCTTCTCCTTCTAGTTCTTCTTCTTCTACTGCTACTACTGCTACTTCTTCTTGTTCTTATTATTCTTCTTTTTTTCTACTTCAATATCTTCTTCTTCTTCTTCTTCTTCTTCTACTACTACTTCTGCTTCTTCCTCTTCTTCTTCTTGTTCTACTTGTTCTTCTTCTTTTTCTTCTCTATCTTCTACTTTTTCTTCTTATTCCTTTTCTTCTTCTTCTTCCTCTTCTACTTCTACATCTTCTTCTTCTTCTTCAACTACTACTACTTTTTCTTCCTCTTCATCTTCTTTTCCTAGCACTTACTCTACTTGTTCTACTTCTTCATCTCCTTCTTCTCCTTCTTCATCTTCTTCTTCTCCTTCATCTTCTTCTTCTCTATCTTCTTCTATTTCTTCTACTTCTACTTATTCTTCTTCTTCTATTACTTTTTCTTATTATTATTATTATTCTTCTTCTTCTTCTAAATGTTTGTCCTCTTTTTATTCTTCCTCTAATTCCTCTTCCTCTTCTTCTTTTTCTTCCTCTTCTTTATTATCTTTTTCCTCTTCGACTTCTTCCTCTTCTTCTTCTTCTTCTTCCTATTCTTCTACTTCTTCGACTTCTTCTACTTCTTCTTCTTCTTCTTCTTTCCCTTCATCTTCTTCTTCTTCTTCAAATTCTTCTGGCACTTCTTCTTCCCATTCTTCTTCTTGTTCTTTTTCTTGTTCTTCTTCTTCCACTTCTTCTTCCTCGTCTTCTTCTTCTTGGTCCTCATTTTCTTCTTCCTCTTCGTCCTCTTCTCCTCATCTTCCTCTTCTCCTTCTTCTTCTTCTTCTTCTTCCTCTTCTTCTTCCTCCTCACCTTCTATTTCTTCCTCTTTTTCTTCTTTTTATTCTTTTTCTTCTTCTTTTTATTCCTCTTCTTCTTCTTTCACAACTTTTTCATCTTCTACTTCTTATTCTTCTACCTCATCTTCTTCCTAAAATTCTTCTTCTTCTTCTTTTTCTACTTCTACTTCTTCTTATTCCTCTTTTTCCTCTTCGTCCTCTTCTTCCTCTTCCTCTCCTTCTTCTTCCTCTTCTCCTTATTTTTCTTCCATTTCTTCCTCGTCTTCTTCAACTTCTTTTTCTTCTTCTTCTTCCCCTTCCTCTTCTCATTCCTCTTCTCCTTCTTCTTCTTCACTTTTTCTTCATCCTCTTCTTCTCATTCTTGTTCTTCTTCTTCTTCCCCTTCCTCTTTTTGTTCTTTTTCTTCTCCTTCTTCTCATCCTTCGTTGACCTCTACTTCTTCTTCTTCTTCTTCCTCTTCTTGTTCTACTACTTTTTCTCCTCCTACTTATAGTTCTTCTTCTTCTTCTTCTTTTTCTTGTTTTACTTCTACTACTACTAACATCTTCTTCTATTTCCTCTTCTTCTTCTTCTTCAGCTTCTTCTTCTTCTTCTTCTTCTTCTTCTACTTCTTCTTCTTATTCTTATTATTATTCTTCTTCTACTTCTTCTTCTTCTTCTTCTTCTCTTCTTCATCTATGTCTTCTTCTTCTCCTTCTTCTTCTTCTACTACTTCTACTTCTTCATCTTATTCTTATTATTCTTCTTCTTCTATTACTACTACTACTTCTTTTTCTTCTTCTTCTTCTACTTCTACATCTTCTTCTACTACTTCATCTTCTTCTACTTCTTTTTCTTATTCTTCATCTTCCTCTAATTCATTTTCTTCTTCTTCTTCTTCCACTTCTTTTTCTTCTTCTTCCTCTTCAACTGCTTCCTCTTCTTCTTCTTATTCTTCTACTTCTTCCCCTCTTCTTCTTTCCCTCCTTTTTCTTCTTCTTTTTTTTCATCTTGTACTTACTCTTTTTCTTCTTCCTCCTCCTCTTACTTCCCTTTCTCCTCTTCTTCTTCTTCTCTCCTTCTTCTTCTTCTTTCACTTTTCTTCTTCCTCTTCTCCTTGTTCTTCTTCCTATTCTTCTTCTAACTTTTTTTTCTTTTTCCTCTTCTTCTTCTTCATGATCATCTTCTTTGTCTTCTTCTTCTTCTCCTTCTTCTCTTTGTTCTTCTTCTAGTTCTTCATCTTCTACTTCATCTTCTTATTCTTCTTCCCCCTCTTTTTCTTCTTTTTCTTCTTTTTCGTCTTCTACCTCTTCTTCTTCTACACTTCTTCTTGCTCCTCTTGTTGTTTGTTTTCCTAAAATTCATCTTTTTCCCCTTTTCCTATATCTTCCTCTTCTTGTTCTTCTTCTTCTATTTTTTCTTCCTTTTCTTCTTCTTCTTCTTCTTCTTCTTCTTCTTCTTTTTCTTCTTCTTTTTCTTCTTCTTCTTCTTCTTCATCTTCTTTTCTTCTTCCTCTTCTTCTTCTTTCACTTCTTCCTCTTCTCCTTCTTCTTGCTTTTCTTCTTCTTGTTCTTCTTCTTCCTTTTCATCTTCTCCTCCTTCCTTTTTTCTTCTTCCTCCTTATCTTCTTGTTTCTTTCCTTCCTCTTCTTCCTCTTCTTGCTAATGTTCCTCTTCTTCTTCTTCTTCTTCTTCTTCTTCTTTCTCATCTTCTTCTTCTACTGCTTCTTCTTCTTCTTTTTCTTGTTCTTCATCTTCTTCTTCTTCTTCTTCTTCCTCTACTTCTTCTTCTTCTTCTTCCTCTTATTCTAACTCTTCTTCTTCTTCTTCTTCTCTTCCTCTACATCTCCTACTTCTTTTTGTTCATCTTCTTCCTTTGCTTGTTCTTGTGCTTTTATTCCTTCTTCTTCCTCATCTTCTTCATCTTCTTCTTCCTCTTCCTCTTCATCCTCTTCTTCTTCTTCTCCTTCTTATTGTTCTTCTTCTTCTTCTTTTACTTCTTCTTTTCTTCTTCTTTTTCTTCTATTTCTTCTTCTTGTTCTTCTTGCCCTTTTTTTTCTTCATCATCTTCTACTTCTTTTAGTTCACTTTTTTCAACCTCTTCTTCTTCTTGTTTTTTTGTTTCCTCTTCTTCTTTCTGTTCTGTTTCATCTTCTATTTCTTCTCTTCCTTCGTCAACTTGTTCTTCTTCTTCTCCCTCTTCTTGTTCTACTTTTTCTTCTCCTTCTTCCTTTACTTCTTCTTCTACTTCTTCCACTTCTTCTTCTTCTACTTCTTCTACTTCTTCTTCTTCTTCTTCTTCTTCTTCTTCTTCTGCTTTTACTTCTTTTTTCTTCTTTTTCTTCTTCTTCTTTCCCTTCTTTAGCTTCTTCTTCCTCCTTCTTCTTCTTCTTCTTCTTCTTCTTCTTCTTCTTATTCTTCTTTTTACTCTTCTCCTACTACTTCTTATTTCTCTTCTTGCTCCTTGTCCTCTTCTTCCTCTTCCTGTTCTTCTTCATCTTCTTTGTCTTCTTCTTATTCCACTTCTTCTTCTTCTTCTTCTTCTTCCCCTTCATCGTCTTCTTCTTCCTCTTCGTCTTCTTCTTCCTCTTAAACTTCTTCCGCTTCTTCTTCTTCTTACTATTCTTTTACTTCTTTCACTTCTTCTTCTTCCCCTTCCTCATCTTCTTCTTCTTCGCCATCTTCCTCTTCTTCTTCTTCCACTTCTTCTTCTTCTTTTTGTCTTCTTCTTCTTCTCTTTCTTTTTCTTTTTCTTCTTCTTCTACTTATTATTATTCTTTTTCTTCTTTTTCTTGTTCTATTTCTTATTTTTCTACTTCTTCTTCTTCTTCTTCTTCCTCTTGTTCCACTTCTTCCTCTCCTTCTTTTTCTCCTTCCTCTTCCTCTTCTTATTTCCTTTTCTTCTTCCTCCTCCTCTTCTTCTTCCCCCTTTTCTTCCCCTTTTTTATCTTCTAGCTATTGATCTTCTTCTTCTCTTTATTCTTCTTTTTCTTCTTCTTCTTATTCTTCTTTTTCTTCTTCTTCTCCCTCTTCTTCTTTTACTTTTTCTTCTCCTTCTTCCTCTACTTCTTATTCTTCTTCTTCTGCTTCTTCTTTCTCTTCTTCTTCTTTTACTTCTTCTAGTTCTTCTTCTTGTTCTACTACTACTTCTACTTCTTCTTTTGCTTCTTCAACTTTCTACTTATTATTATTATTATTATTATATTATTATTATTATATTATTGTTATTATTATTATATTATTATTATTATATTATTATTATTATATTATTATTATTATTATTATTCCTCCTTTTCTTCTTCTTCCTTTTCTTCTTCTTGCTTTTTTTCTTCTTCTTCCCCTTCTACTTCTAGTTCTTCTACTTCATCATCTTGTTCCTCTCCTACTTTTTCTACTTCTTCATCTTCTTTTCTACTACTCCGTCTTCTTCCTCTTTATTCTTCATCTTCTTCTACTTCTTCTACTTTTTCTTATTCTTCTTCTACTTCAACTTTTTCTTCTTTTTCTACTCTTTTTACTTTTTCTTCTACTTTTTTATCTTCTTCTTCTTCTTCCTCTCGTCCCATTTCTTCCTCCTCTTCTTCTTCTTCTTTCTCTTTAACATATTCCACTGCTTCTCCTTCTTACATTCTTCTACTTCTTCCTCTTCTTCTTCTTCCCTCTCTTCTTCCACTTCTTCTTCTTCATCTTCTTCTTCTTCTTCTTCTTCTTCAATTTTCTCTTCTTCTTCTTCTTCTTCTTCTTTTTCTTCTTCTTCTTCTTCTTTTTATTATTCTTCTTTTTCTTCTTCTCTTTCTTCTTTTTTAATACTACTTCTTCTTCTTCCTCTTCTTCTTCTTCTTCTTCTGCTTCTTCTTCTTATTATTTTTCTTCTTCCTCCTGCTCCTCTTCTTCTTCCCCTTCTTCTTCCCTCTTCTTCTTCCACTTCTTCATCTTCTAGTTCTTGATCTTCTTCTTATTCGTCTTCTTCTCGTCATCTTTCTCTTCTCCTTCTTCTTCTTTTTCCTCTTCTTCTTTGTCATCAACCTCTTCCTCTTCTTCTTCTTCATTTCTTCTTATTCCTCCTCCTCTTCTTCTTCTTCTACCTCCTCCTCCTCTTATACTTCTTTTACTTCTTCTTCTTTTACTTCATCTTCTTCTTCCTAATCTTCTTCTTGTTCTTCTTCTTCTTCTTCCAATTGCTCTTCTACTTCTTCTTCTTCCTCCTCCTCATCTTCTTCTTCTTCTTCTATTTGTTCTTCTGCTACTTATTTTTCTTCTTCTTCTTCTTCTGTGACATTTTCTTCATTGTCATCATCTTCATCTTCTACTTCATCTATTTCTTCAAAAATCTTCATCATCTTCTTCTTCTTCTTCTTGTGCTTCTTCTTATTCCTCCTTTTCCCCTTTGTCCTCTTCTTCTCCTTCTTCCTCCACTTCTCCTTATTTTCTTTCAATTCTTCTACAACTTCTTCATTTTCTTCTTCTTCTTCTTCTCCTACTTTTTCTTCTTCTTCTTCTTCCTCTTTTTCTTCGTCTTCTTCTTCTACTTCTTTCCTCTTCGTCTTCTTCCTCTTCTTCTTCTTAGTTTTCTTCTTCTTCTTCTCCTTCTTCTTCTTCCCCTTCTTCTTCATCTTCTTGTTCTTCTCCATCTTGTTCTTCGCCTTCTTCTTTTTCTTCCCCTTCTTCTTATTGTTCTTCTTCATCATCACCATCTTCTTCTTCTTCTACTTCTTCATCTTGTTCTCCGTCTTCCTCTTATTCCTCTTATTCTTCTTCTTCTTCTTCTTCTCCTCCTCTTTCTTCTTCTTTTTCTTCTTCTTCTTCTTCTCTTCTACTTCTTCTTTTTCTTATCTTCTTCTTCTTGTTCTTCTTTTTAGTGTTCATTTTCTTCCCCTTCTCCTTCTTCTCACCTTCCTCATCTTCTTCTTCATCCCTTCTCCTTCTTGTACTTCTTCTTTTTCATCTTCTTCTACTTCTTCTTCTTCTTCTCCTTTTTCTTCTTCATCGTCTTCTTCTTCTTCTTCTTCTTCTTCTATCCCTTCCTCTTCATCATCATCATCTTATTCTTCTTCTTCCTCTTCTTTCTCTTCTTCTCTTCTTCTTCTTCTTCTTCTTTTTCCTCTTCTTCTTCGTCTTCTTCCTAATTATTCACTTCTTCTTTTTCTTCCTCTTCTTCATATTCTTCTTCCTCTTCTTCATCTTTCTCGTCTTCTTCTTTTTCTTCTTCTTCTTCTCCTACTTCCACTTCTTCTTCTACTTCTTCTTCTTCTTTTTCTACTTCATATTCCACTTCTTCTTCTTCTTCTTCATCAACATCATCAACATCATCATCATCTTCTTCTTCTTCATGTTTTTCTTTTCCTTCTTCTTCTTCTTCTTCGTTTTCTTTTACTTCTTATTTTTCTTCTTCTTCTTTTCTTCTTTTACTATGTCTTCTTTTTATTCTTCTTCAAACTCTCCTCCATCTTCTTCTTCACCTTCTCCTTTGTCTTCCTCTTCTTGTACTTCTTCCCCTTCTTCCTCTTCCTCTTCTTCTTCTTCTTCTTATTATCCTTCTTCTTCTTCTTGTTCTTCTTCTACTTCGACTTCTTCTTTTTCTTCTTCTTCTACTCCTACTACTACTACTACATCTTCTTCTTCTTCTTGTTCTTAAACTTCAACTTCTTATTCTTCTACTTCTTCTGCTGCTTCTTCTTCTTCTTATTTTTCCTCTTCTCTAATCCGCAATGCTTAATCCTTATCACCTAATCTTTATTCGTAATCCCTAAACCTTAATCCCTAATCCTTAACCCTTAATCCCTAATCTCTAATCTTTAATATTTAATCTTTAAGTCTTTATCCCATAACCTTTAATTTTTTTTCCTTACACTTTAGTCTTTTCATCTTGTTCTATCTCTTCATCCTCTTTTTCTTCTTCATCCTCTTCTTCTTCCTCTTCTATTTCTTCTTCTTTTTCCTCTTCTTTTTCTTCTTCCTTTGGATCTTCTTCTTCTTCGACCTCTTCTCCTCATCCTCCTCCTCTTCTTCTTCTTCTTCTACCTTTTCTTCTTCATTCTCCTCTCCTCATCTTCTCCATTTTTCTTCATCTTCTACCTTTTCTTTTCTTCTCCTTCTTCATCTTGTTCTTCTTCTCCTTCTTCTCCACCTTCTTCCATATCTTCTTCTTCTTCTTCTTCCATCTCTTCTTCTTGTTCTTCTCCTTCTTCTTCTTCTTCTTCTTCTTCCTCTTCTTCTTCCTCTTCTTTCTCTTTGTCTTCTTCTTCTTATTCTTCCTTTTCTTTGACTTCTTCTTTTTCTTAATATTCTTCTTCTACTTACTACTACTTCTTCTTCTTCCACTTGTTCTTCTTCTTCTTCTTCTTCTCCATCTTCTTCTTCTTCTTCCTCATCTTCTTCTTCTTCTTCCTTTTCTTCTTCCTTTTCTTCTTCTTCTTCTTCTTCTTCTTCCTCTTCCTCTTCTTCTTATTATTATTCTTCTTCCTCTACTCATTTTCTTCCTCTTCTTCTTCTTCTTCTTCTTATCCTTCTTCTTCTCCTTTCTCTTCTTCTTCTTCCCGTTCTTCTTCTTGCTCTCCTCCTCCTCCTTTTACTTCTTCTTCTTCTTCTCCTACTTGTTCTTCTATTTCTTCTTCATTTTCTTTTGTTTCTTCTTCTTCTTCTACATCTTCTTCTAGTTCTTCTTCTTCTTCTTCTTCTTCCTCTACTTCTTCTTCTTGTTCTACAACTATTTCTTCATCTTCTTCCTTTTAAACTACAACTTCTTTATTTTCTTCTTCATCTTCTTCTTCTAATTCTTCTTTTTCTACTTCTTCTTTTTCTTCTTCTAATTTTACTTCATCATCTTCTTCTTCTTCCTCTACTTCTACTTTTGTTACTTCTTCTTCTTCTACTTCTACTTTTTTTACTTCTTTTTTTTCTTTTTCTTTTCTTCTTCTTCTTCTTCTACTTCTTCTTTTACTTCTTCACCTTCATCATCAACTTCTTCTTCTTCTCCTTTTCGTCCTTCTTCATCTTTTTTCTGTTCTTCCTCTTCTTGCTTTCTTCTAATTCGTCGTCATCTTCTTCATCAACGTCTTCTTCATCATCCTCTGCTTCTTCTTCTTCTTCTTCTACTTCTTCTACTTGTTCTTCGTCTTCTTCGTCTTCTTCGTCTTCTTTGCCTTCTTAATCTACTCCTTCTTCTTCTTCTTCTTCACTTCTGTTTCTTCTTCTTCTTTTTCTTTTTCTTTTCTTCTTCTTCTTCTGCTTTGCACTTCTTTTTCTTCCACTTTTTGTTCTTCTCTTTCTTCTTATTCTTCTTCTTCATCTCTTTTCCTTTTTCTACTTCTTCTAGTCCTTATTCATCTTCTTTTCTTCTTCTCTTCTTCTTCTTCTTCTTCTTCTTCTTCCTCCCCTACTTCTTCTTCTTTTCCTTCTTCTCCTTCTTCTTCATCTTCTCTTTCCTCTTTTTTTCTTAAACTTCTTCTTCTACTTCTTCTTATTCTTCCTCTTCTACTTCTTCTTCTTCTTCTTTTTCGTCTTCTTCTTCTCTTCTTCTTCTTCATCTTCTTCTTTTTCTTCTTCTTCTTCTTCTTCTTCTTCTTCTTCTTCTTCTTCTCTTCTTCTTCTTCATCGTCTTTATCTTCTTCTTCTTCTTCTCCATCATCTTCTTCTTCATCTTCTTCTTCTTCTACTTCTTCTTCTTCTATGTCTTCTTCTTCTACTACTATTATTACTACTCCTTCTTCTACTTCTTTTTCTACTACTTTTACTTCTTCTTCTTTTTCTCTAATCCCTAATCTCTAGTTCTTAATACTTAATCTCTAATCTATAATACTTAATCCCTAAACCCTGATCTGTAATATTTAATCTTTAAGACATAATGTCTTAATCTCTAAACTTTCATCCCAACTCTTTAATCCTTAATCTTAAATCCCTACCCTATTACCTTTTCTTCTTTGCCATCTCCTTCTTTTTCGTGTTTCTCTTCTTACCCCTCTTCTTCTTCTACTTCTTCTTCGTCTTCTTCTTCTTCTTTTTCTTCCTTTTCTTCTTCTTGTTTTATTCTTCTTCCTCTTCTCTTTTCTTCCTCTCTTCTTCTTGTTCTTCTTTTTCTTTTCATCTTCTTCTTTCTCTTCTTCTTCTTCTTCTTCTTCTTCTTCTTCATCTTCTTGTCCTCCTCCTCCTGTTGTTACCTCTTCTTCTTCTTCTCCTTCTCCTTCTCCTTCTCCCTCATCTTCTTCTACTTCTTCTTCTCCTTCTTCTTCTGCTTTATCTTCTTCTTCTTCTTCTTCTTTTTCTTCTACTTCTTCCACATCTTCCTCTGGTTCTTCTTATTCTTCTTCTTCTTCAACTTCTACAACTATTTCATCTTCTTCCTCTTCAACTCCAACTTCTTCTTTTTGTTCTTCTTCAACTTCGTCTTCTTCTTCAACATCTTCTTCTTCTTCTTTTTCTTCTTCTACATTTGTTTCTTCTTCTTCGTCTTCTTCTTCCTCTACTTATTCTTCCTCTTCTTCTTGTTCATCTTATGCTCCTTCTCTTACCTTTTGTTCTTCTTCTTTTACTTCCTCTACTACTTCTTCTACTTCTAATTCCTCATCTTCTTCATCTTCTTCTTCTTCTTCTTCTTCTTCTTCTATTTCTTCATCTTCTTCATCATCATCATCATCATCTTCTTCTTCTTCTCCTTTTTGTTCTCCTCCTTCTTCTCTTTCTTCGTCCTCTTCTTCTTCTTTTTCTTCTTATTCTTCGCCTTCTTCTTCATCAACATCTACTTCTTCATCATCATCTTCTTCTTCTTCCTGTTTTGTCTCTTTAACTTTTTCTTCTTCATCTTGTTCTCCTCTGTCTTCTTCTTCTTCTCCTTCTTACTCTTCTTGTGTTCTTCTTCATCTTCTTCTTTCTCATCTCTTCTTCTTCTTCCTCTTCTTTACTCTTCTTCTTCCACTTTTTCTTCTTCTCCTTCTTCTTCTTCTCTTTTCCTTCTTCTTCTACATCTTCTTCTTATTCTTATTCTTCTTTTTCATCTTCTTCTTCTTCTTTTTCTTCTTTTTCTGTTCTTCTTCATTTTCTTCTTCTTCCTCCTCCTCCTTATCTTCTTCTTTGTCTTCTTCATCTTCTCCTTAATCTTTTATTCTTCTATTTCTTCTTCTTCTTCTTCTTATTCTTATCCTCCTTCTTCTTCTTCTTCTTCTTCAACTATTTCTTCTTCTTCTACTACTACTACTTCTACATCTTCTTCTTCTTTTTGTACTACTTCTACTTCATCTTCTTCACTAATCCTTAATCTCTAGTCCTCAATCCTTAATCCAAAATTTTTAATCCTTAATCCCTAATAGCTAATCCGCAATGCTTAATCTTTAAGGCATAATCTCTTAATCATTAATCCCTCATCCTTACCTTTAATCCTTAATCCAAGATCCCTAATCTTTAATGTCTAACCCTTAATCCCTAATTTTTAACCTAGAATCCCTTATTTTTAATCCCTTACTCCATAATCCATAATTTCTAATCGCTAATCATTAATTCCTTAATCTTTAATACTTAATCTCTTATATCTACTCCCTAATCCCTATTCTCTAGTCCCTAAACACTACTTGTAATAGCTAATCCTTAACTCTTAATTCTTAATCCCTAATACTAAATCTTGAATCCATAATCCTTATCAAAAAATCTCTAATCCATAATCTTTATTACTTAAATCCCTACTCTCTAATCCATAATCTCTAATAACTAATCCTTAATACCTAAGCCCACCCTCCCTAATCTATAAATCATCCTCTTCTTCTTGTTCTTCTTCATCTTCATCTTCTTTTTCTTCTTTTACTTCTTCTCCTTTTGCTTCTTCTACTTCAACTTCTTCTTCAAATTCTTCTTCTTCTTCTTTTTCTCCTACTTCTACTTCTTCCAAATCTTCCTCTTCATGCTCCTTTTCATCTTCCACTTCTTCTTCATCTTCATCCCATTCATCTTCTTCTTGTTCTCTTCCTTTTCTTCGTCCTCGTTGTCTTCTTCTTCTTCTTCTTCTTCGCCTTCCTCCTCTTTTTTTTTCTTCTTTTTCTTCTTCCCCCTCTTCTTCTTCTCCTCCTTCTTTGACTTCTTCTTCTTCTTCTTCTTCTTCCACACCTTCCACTTCTGCTATTGCTCTTCTTCTTTCTTTCCTTTCTCTTCTTCTTCTTCCCCTTCTTTTAGTTGAACCACTCGTTGTTCCTCTTCTTTTTCTTCTTTTTCTTCTTTTTCTTCCTCCTCTTCTTCTTCTTCCTCCTCATTTCTTCTTCTTCTTCTCCCTCTTCTCCCCATCATTCAAATTTTCTTCATCTTTTTCTTCCACTTCTACTTTATCTTCTTCTTTCTCTACGTCATCTTCTTCTCTTTCTTCTTCTTGTTCTTATTCTTCTTCCACTACTTCTTTTCCTCATCTTCTTTCCCTTTTTCCTCTTCTTCACCTTCCTCTTTTTCTCCTTCATCCTCTTCTTCTTCCACTTCTTCTTCTTCCTCCTCAACTTCTTTTTCTACTTCCTCCTCTTCTCCTCATCTTCCTCTTCTTCTTCTTCTTCTTCTTCTTCTTCATCATCAACTTCTTCTTCTTCTTCTTCCTCCACTTCGTCTTCTTTTTCTTCATCCTTCTTTTCCATCTTCTTCTTCGTCTTCTTCTTCTTCTGCCTCTTCTTTTTCTTTTTCTTCCTCTTCCTCTTCTTCTTCTTCACTTCTTCTTCTTCACCTTCTAATTCTTCTTCTTCATCATCTTCTTCTACAACTGCTACTACTTCTTCATCATCATCATCATCTTCTTCTTCTTCAACTTCTTCTTCTTCTGCATATTCCATTTCTTCTTTTTCTTCTACTTCTCCTTCTTTTTCTTCTTCTACTTCTTCTTTATCATCTACTTCTTCTTTTTCTTCTTTTTCTTCTTTTACTTCTTCCACTTGTGCTTCTTCTTCTTCTTGTTCTTTAACTTCTTCTTCTTCCTCTTCTTCTTCTTCATCATCTTCTTCTTCTTTCTCTTCTTCCTCTACCTCTTCTTCTTGTTCTTCTTCTTTTTCATCATCTTCTTTTTCATCTTTTTCTTTTTCTTCTTCTTCTTCTTTTTCTTCTTCTTCTTCTTTTTCTTCTTCTTCTTCTTATTCTTTTTCATTATCTCCTACTTCTCTATCTTCTTCTACTTCTTCTTTTTCTTCTTCTTATTCTTCCTCTACTTCTTCAACTTCTTGTTCTTCTTCGTCTTCTTCTTCATCCACTTCTTTCTCTTCTACTTCTTCATTAACTTCTTCTACTTCTTTCACTTCTCCTTCTTCTTCTTCTTCTTCCTCAACTTTTCTTTCTTCATCTTGTTCTTCTCCTCGCTTTTCTTCTTCCACTTCTTCCTCTTCTTTTCCTTTCCCTTCTTCTTCTTCCTCTTTCTCTTTTTCTTCCTCTTCTTCTTCTTTCTTTTCTTCTTCTTCTTCCTCCACATCTTCTTGTTTCTCTTCTTCGTCTTCATCCTCTTCTTGCTCTTCTTCCATATTTTCGTCTTCTTCTTCTTCGTCTTTTTTTTCTTCTTCATCTTCTTCTACTTCTTCTTTTTCTTCTTCTTCTTCTTCCTCTTCTTCTTCTTCCTCTTCTACTTCTTCCTCTTCTTTTTCTTCTTCCTCTACTACTTCTTCCTCTTCTTTTTCTTCTTCCTCTACTACTTCTTCATCTTCTTCTTCTTTTTCTTCTTCCACTTCATCAACTTCTTCTTCTTCTTCAACTTAATCCTCTTCTTCTATTCTTCTTCTTCCCCAACTTCTCCCTCTTCCTTCTGTTCTTATTCTTCCTCTTCTTCTTCCACTTCTTCCTCTTATTTTTCTTGATCTTCTTCTTCTTATTCCTCCTCTTCTTCTTGTAATTATTCTTCCTTATCTTCTTCTTCTTCCTCCTCATCTTCTTGTTTCTCTTCATCCTCTTCTTCCTCTTCTTCCACTTCTTCCTCGTCTTCTTCTTCTTCTTCTTATTCTTCATCTTCTTCTTCTTCTTCTTCTTCTACTTCTTCTTCTTATTCTCCTTCTTCTTTTCCTAATTTGTATTCTTCTTCTTCTTCCTCTTTTGCTTCTTCTTCTTCTTTTTCTTCTTCCTCTTACTCTTCTTTTTCAATCTATTCATCATCTTCTTCCTCTTCTACTTCTTATTTTCTTCTTCTTCTTCTTCTTACTCTTCTACTTCTTCTTGATCTTCTTCCTCTTCTTTTTCTTCTTTTTCATCATCCTCTTCTTCTTTTCCTCCTCTAATTGCTCTTCTTCCTCTTCTTGTTCTTACTCTTCTTTTTCATCCTCTTCTTCCTCATTTTCCTCTTCTTTTTCCACTTTTTTAGTAGTTCATCTTCCTCATCTTCTTCAATTTCTTCCTCTTCTTCTTCTTCCTCTTATTTTTCCTCTTCTTCTTATTCTACTTCTTTTTCATCTTCTTCTTCTTCTTCTTCTTCTTCTTTTTCTTCTTCTTCTTCTTCTTCTTTTTCCTCTTCTTCTTGCTCTTCCTCTT
This sequence comes from Vanilla planifolia, assembly GCA_023846275.1. Lineage (NCBI taxonomy): Eukaryota > Viridiplantae > Streptophyta > Magnoliopsida > Asparagales > Orchidaceae > Vanilla > Vanilla planifolia. Next base: position 131,196 of record JAIUJO010001937.1, read on the forward strand.
CTTCTTCTTCCTTATCTTATTCTTCTTTGCCTTCCTCTTCTTCCTCAACTTCCTCGTCTTCTTCTTCTTCTTCTTCTTCTTCTTTTTCTTCCTCCTCTTCTTCTTCTTCATCTTCTTCCTCTTCTTCCTCTTCATCGTCTTCTTCTTCTTCTTTTTCCTCATCTTCCTCTTCTTCTTCTCCTTCTTCTTCCCATCCTTTTTATTCTTCTTCTATTTTTCCTTCTTTTTCTTCATCTTTATCTTCTTTTTGCACTTCTTTATCCTCCACTTGTTCCTAATCTTTCTCTTCTTTGTCTTCTATCTCTTCTTCCTCTTCCACTTCATCTACCTACTCTTCTTCTTTTTCTTCTTATTCTTCTTCTTCTTCTCGTATTCTTCATCTTCCTCTTATTCTTCTTCTTCTCATTCTTCTTCTTCAACTTCTTCTTCTTCTTGTTCTTCCCCTTCTTCTTCTTCTTCTTTTTCTCTTCATCTTTTTCATCTTCTTCTTATTCTTCTTCTTCTACTACTACTGCTACAACTACTACTTCTTTTTCTTCTTCTTCTTCTTTCTCCTACTCTTCTTCTTCTTCTTCTTCTTCCTCTACTTCTTCTACTTCTCCTTTTACTTCTAGTTCTTTTTCTTTTCTTCTTCTTCTTTTTTTCTCTTGATCTTCTTCATCTTCTTCTTCTTCTTCTTCTTCTACTACTACTAGTACTTCTTCTTCTTCTTCTTACTCCTTCTACTCTTCTTCTTCTTCTTCTTCTTCTTCTTCCTCTACTTCTTTTACTCCTTTTACTGCTACTTCTTCTTCTTCTACTACTACATTTACTTCTTATTCTTCTTCTTCTTCTTATTCTTCTTCTTCTTCTTCTTCTACTTCTTCTCCTTTCTTCCTTTTTTCTCCTTTTTCTTTCTTCTTTCTGATTCCTTCTTCCTTCCACTTTCCTTCTTCATTCTTTCTTCTATCTTCTTCCTTCATACTTCTTTCATTTTCTTCTTTCTTCTTTCTTCTTTCTTCTTTCTTTTTCTTTTTTCTTCTTGCTTTTTTCTTTTTCTTTCTTCTACTTTCTTCTTCTTCTTCTTCTTCACCTTCTTCTTCCTCTTCTTCTTTTTTTCTTCTTTTCTTCTTCCTCTTCTTCTTCTTCTTCTTCTTCTACCTCATATTCTTCTTCTTCTTCTTGCTCCTCCTCTTCTTCTTTTTCTTTTTCTTCTTCCTCTTCTCTATCATCATCTTCCTCTTGTTCCTCTTCTTCATTCTCATCTTCTTTTTCTTTTACTTCTTCACATTCTTCTTCGTCAACTTCTTCCTTTTTGATCTTTTCTTCTACCACTTCATCCACATCTTCTTCTTCCTCTTTTCTTCTTCCACTTTTTCTTCTTCATCTTCCTCTTCGCCTTTTTCTACTCCTACTACTTATCTTTCTTCTTCTTTCCCTTCTTCTTCTTCTTCCTCTTCTTCTTCTTATTCTTCTTCTTCATCTTATTCCTCTTCTTCTTCTATTTCTTCCTCTTCATCTTCTTCTTCTTTTACTTCTTCCTCTTCTTTTTCTTTTTCCTCCACATCTTATTCTTTTTCTTCCTCTTCTTTTTCATCCATCATCTTCTTCTTCTTCTTCTTCCTCTCCTCCATTTCTTCTTCTTCATATTTTTCTTCTTCTTCTTTTTCCTCCTCTTCTTGCCCTTCCTCTTGTTTTTCCTCTTCTTCTTCTTCTTCTTCTTCTTCTTCTTACTCTTCTTCTTTTTCTTCTTCTTCTTCCTCTTTTTCTTCTTCCTCTACTTCTTCTTCTTCTTCTTCTTCTTCTTCTTCTTCTTCTTCTTCTTTTCCTCTTCCTTTTCTTCCTTCTCCTCTTCTTCTTCTTCATCTTCTTCTTCTTCTTCCTCTTCTTCTTTTTCCTCTTGTTATTCCCAATCTACTTCTTTTCCTTCTTCTTATTCTCATCCTCCTCCTCCTCCTCCTACTCCTTCGACTTGTTCTTATTCTTCTTCTTCATCATCTTCTTCTTCTTCTAATTTTCTTCTTCCTTTCCTTCTTGGTTTTTTCTTCTTCTTGTTCTTCTTCTTCTTTTTCCTCTTCTTTTTCTCCTTCATTTTCTTCTTCTTCTATTACTCCTTCTTCTTCTTCTTCTTCTTCTTCTTCTACTTCTTGTTCTCCGTCTCCTTCTTCCTCTACTACTTGTTCTTCTTCTACTTCTCCCCCTTCTTCTTCTTATAATTCTTCTTCTTCTTCTTCTTCTTCTTCTTCTTCTTCGTCTTCTTTAACTTCTTCTTCTTTGTCTTCTTCTTCTTCTACTTCCTCTTCTTCCTCTTCCTTTTCTTCTTCTTCTTGTTCTTCTTCTTCATCTTCTTCTTCTTTACCTTTCTCTTCTTCATCTTCTTCTTACTCTTCTTCTCCTTCTTCTTCTTCTTCTTCTTCTTCTTCTTCTTCTTCTTCTTTGCCTTCTTCATCTTCTTCCCCTTCTTCTTCTTCTTCTTCATCTTCTTCATTTTCTTCTTCTTCTTCTTCTTTTTCTTCTTCTTTTTCTTCTTCTTCTTCTTCTTCTTTTTCTTCATCATCTTCCCCTTCTTTTTCACCTAATTCTTCCACTTCTTCTTCTTCTTCTTCTTCTTTTACTTCTTCTACTTCTTCCTCATCTCCATCTTCTCCTTCTTCTACCTCTTCTTGCTTTTCCTCTTCTTTTTCGTCATCTTCCACTTCTTTTTGTTTAACTTCTTCATATTCTTCTTCTTCTTCTTCTTCTTCTTCTTTTTCTCCTTCTTCTGCTTCTTGTTCGACCTCTTCTTCTTCTTCTTCTTCTTCACTTTTTCTTCCCCTTCTTCTTCTTCTTCTTCATCTTCTTGTTCATCTTTTTCTTCTTCAACATCTTTTTCCTCAACTCCTTCCCATTTTTCTTCTTCTTCATGTTCTTCTTCTCCTCCTCTTACTTTTGCTTCATCATCTTCTTCTTCTTCTTCTTCTACTACTACTACTACTACTACAACTTCTTCTTCTACCTCTTTGTCTTCTTATTCTTCATGATCATTTACTTCTTTTTCTTCTTCTTTTTCTTCTTCTTCTACTCCTACTACAACTACTTCTTCTTCTTCATCTGCTTTCTCTTTTACTTCTCCTTTAGCTTCTTCTTCTTCTTCAACTTTTACTTCATCTTCTTCTTCTTCTTTTTCTCTTCTTCTACTGCTTCTTCTTTGACATCTCCCTTTTCTTGAACTTCTTTTTATTCCTCTTCTTCTTTTTCTTTGTCCACTTCTTCTTCTTCTTCTTCTTCTTCTTCTTCTTCTACTTGCTCTTCTTCTTCTTCTTCTTCTTACACTCCTTCATCAACATCTTTTTCCTCTTCCACTAATTAATATTCTTCTACTTATTTTTCTTTGCCTTCTTCCTCTTCTTTAACTTCTTCCTCTTCTTCAACTTCTTCTTCCTCTTATTCCTCTTCTACTTCTTTGTCATCCTCTTCATCATCTTCTTCTTCTTCTTTCCTTCTACGTCGTCTTCATCTTCTCACACTACTCCCTCATCATCCACTTCTTCTTCTTTTGCTTCTTGTTCTTCTTTCACTTCTTCTTCCTCTTCTTCTTTATCTCCTTCTTCTTCTCCTTCTTCTTCTTCCCTTCTCTTCTTCTTCTTCATCTTCTTCTTCTTCTTCTTCTTCTTCTTCTTCTTCTTCTTCTTGTTCTTCAACCACTTCTTCTTTCTCCTCATGCTCTTGTTCTTCTTCTTTCTCTTCTTCTACTTCTTTTTCATTAACCTCTTTTTCTTCTTTTTCCTCATTTTCCTTGTTTTCTTATTCTTATTCTTCTTCCTTTTTTCTTTTTCTTTTTCCTCTT
>JAIUJO010001937.1:142500-157500 GCA_023846275.1 Vanilla planifolia
ATCTTACTTTTTCTTCTTCTTCCTCTTCTTCATCATCATCTTCTTCTTCTTCTTCCTCTTCTTCCTCCTCTTCTTCTTACCCTCATCTTCTTCTTCTTCTTATTTTTTTGCTCCTTCACCTTCTTCTTCTTCTTCATCTTCTTCTTTTTTGCCTTCTTCTACTTCTACTTCTTCTTCTTCTCCTTCTTTTTCTTCTTCTTCTTCTACCACTATAACTTCTTCTAATTCTTCCACGTCTTCTTCTTTTTTTGCTACTACTACTACTACTATTGCTACTTCTTCTTCCTTCTTCTTCTTCTTCTTCTTCTGCATGTCTTAAAGTTCTTCTTGTTATTCTCCTTCTTCTTCCTTTTCTACTTCTACTACTTCTTCTTCTTGTTCTTCTTCTTCTTCTTCTTCTTCTAAATGTTCTTCTCCTTCTACTTCTACTACTTCTTCTACTTCTCATTCTACCTCTTCTTCTACATCTTCTCCTACTCCTTCTCATTATTCTTCTTCTTCTTCATCTTCTTGTTCTACTACTTCTTCTTCCTCTTCTTCTTCTTCTTCTTCACCTAAATCTTCATGTTTTTCTTCGTATTCAATTTTCTTCTTCTTCTTCCACTTATTATTATTTTTATGACTTATTATTATTATTATTATTATTCTACTACTTCCTCTTATTATTATTATTATTATTATTATTATCAGTATTTTCTTTTTCTTCTACTTCTTCTTCTTCTTCTTCTGATTCTTCTTTTGCTTCTTCTTCTTCTTCTTCTTCTTCTTCTTCTTCTACTTCTACTTCTAAATGTTCTTCTTCTTCTTCTACTTCTTCTGCTTCTTCTTCTTCTTCTTTTTCGTGGTCTTCCTCTTCTTCCACTTCTTCTTCTTCCCCCTTTTCCTTATTTTTATTATTATTATATATTATATTTATTGTTATTATTATTATTTTTATCTTTTTCTTCTTCTTCTTCTCCTTCTTCTTCTCCTGCTTCTTTTTCTTCCTCCTCCTCCTCTTCTTCTTCTACTTCTAAATGTTCTGCTTCTTGTTCTTATGCTTTCTACTTATTTTTCTTCTTTGTCTTCTTCCTCTGCTTCTTCTTCTCCCTCTTCTTCTTCTTCTTCTTCTTGATCACCTTCTTATGCTACTACTTATTATTATTATTATTATTCTTCTTCTTCTTCTTCTTCTTCTTCTTCTTTCTATTTCTTCTTCTTCTTCTTCATCTCATTCTTTTTGTTCATTTTTTCTTCTTCTTTCTCTTCCTCCTCCTCCTTCTTCTTCTTCTTCTTCTTCTTTTTCTTCTTTTTCTTCTTCTTCTTTCTCTATTTCTTCTACTTTTTCTTCCTCACTTCTTCTTCTCTTCTTCTTTTTCTTCTTCATATTCTTCTCCATCTTTTACTTCTTCTTCCTCATCATCATCGTCATCTTCTTCTTCTTCTTCATCATCATTTTCTTCTTCTCTTCTTCTCCTCTTCTTATTTTTCTTCATTTTTTCCTCTTCTTCTGAGCTGCTTCTTTTTCTTCTTGTTCTTACCCTTCTTATTCTCCCCTTCTCCAACCTCTCCTTCTGCATCTTTTTCTTCTTCGTCTTCATCTTCTTTTTCTTCTTCCCCTCCTTCTTCTTCTTTTACTTCTTCCTCCTCCTTTTTCGTCTTCTTTTTCTTCTTCAACTTCATCTAATTCTTCTTCATCTTCATCTTTTAATCCTTCTTCTTCTTCTTCTTCTTCTTCTTCTTCTAGTTCTTCCTCTTCTTATTCTTCTTCTTCTTCTTTTTCTTCTACTTCTGCTTCTTACATTCTTCTTCTTCTTCTTCTTCCTCTTGTTCTTTTTCTTCTTCTTCCTCTTCTTCTTCTTCTTCTTCTTTTACTTGTTCTTCTCCAACTTCTACTTGTTCTTCTTCTTCTTCTTCTTCTTCTTCTACTTCTCATTCTACTTTTTCTTCTTCTTCTTCTTCTACCTCTTCTCTTTCTTATCTCTAATCTTCAAGACATAATATCTTATTTTGTTCTCCTTAATCCCTTTTCTATAATCCCCTTATCCTGAATGCTCTAATCCATAATTTCAAAATCATAATCCTTAAAACTTAAACTTGATTTTCTAATCCCTAATCCTTAGTTCCTAATCGCTTATCCATAATACCTAAACCCTAGCCATAACCACTAATCCTGAATTCATAATCCCTAATCCCAAATACCTTATCTTTAATCCTTAATCTATAATCCTTAATTACTAATCCTTAATCCCTTCCTTAATCATTTTTCCTCAGTCCAAAATCGTTAAGCATATAGTTCATAATCCTTTATTCGTCTTCTTCTTGTTCTTGTTCTTCTTCCTCTTCAACTCCTACTTTTTCTATTTCTTCTTCTTCTTCACCTTCTTCTTCTTCTGGTACTTCTTAAAATACCTTTTCTTCTTCTTCTTCTACTTCTACTTCTTATTCTTCCTCTTATTCCTCTTCTTTTTCTTCTTCTACCTCTTCCTCTGGTTCCTTATCATCATCATGATCAGCAACTTGTTCTTGTTCTTCTTCTTCTTCTTCATCTTCCTCTTCTTCTTCTACTTCTTGTTTTCTTCATCTTCTTCTTCTTTTTGTTCTTCTTTTACTTCTTCTTTTTCTTCTTCCTCTTCTTGTTATACTTCTTCTTTTTCTTTTTCTTCCTCTTCTACTTCTTCTACTTCCTATTCTGCTTCTTTCTTCTTTTTTCTTCTTTTTCTCATCTTCTTTTACTCTTCTTCTCTATCTTCTTCCACTTCTTGTTCTTCCTAAACTTCTTCTTCCTCTTCTACTTTCTCATCCCTTCTTTTTCCTCTTACTCGTTCCCTTCTTCTTTTTCATCCCATTCTCCTCATCTTCTTCTTCTTCTTCTTCTCTTTCTTCTTCTTCTCCTTCTTCTTCCACTTCTTGTTCTTCTTCCCCGTCTTCTTTTTCTTCTTCTTCTTCTTCTTCTTCTTCTTCTTCTCTTCTTCTTCTTCATTTTATTCTCCTTCTTCTTCTGGTTCTTGCTCATCTTCTTCTTGTTGTCTTTCTTATTGTTCTTCTTTTTCTTCTCTTTTTCTTTCTCTACTTTTTCTTATTATTCTTCTTCTTCCTTTCTTCTTCTTCATCTTCTTTTTCCTCTTCATCATCTTCTCTTCTTGTTGTTGTTGTTCTTCTTCTTCTTCTCCTTCATCTTCTCCTCCTTTAACTTTTTTTACTTTTGCTTCTTCTACTTCTTCATTAACATCTTCTTCTTCTCCCTTTTCTTCTTCTACTTCTAATTGTTCTCCTTCCTTTTCTTCTTCTTCTTCTTCTTCTTCATCTTCTTCTTCTTCTTCCTCTTCTACTTTTTCTTCTTCATCTTCATCATCTTCTTCTTCTACTTCTTTTTCTTCTATTGCTTATTCTTCTTTTTATTCTTCTTCATCATCATCATCATCTTCTTCTTATTATTATTATTATTCTTATTCTTCCTCTTCTACTTCTTCTTCTTTCTCATATTCTTCTCCCTCTTCTTCTTCCAATCTTCTTGTTTTTTTTTGCTTTTATTTCTTCTTCTTCTTCTTCACAGCTTTTCTCCTTCTCATTCTTCTCCATCTCCTTCTTCTTCTTCTCCTTCTTCTTTATCATCTTCTACTTCTCCTTCTCTTTCTTCTACTTTTGCTTCTTCAAATTCTTCTTCTTATTTTGCTTCTTCTTCTACTTCTTATTCTTCCTCTTATTTTTCCACTTTTACCTCTTCTTCTTGTTCCTCTTCTTCTTCTTCTTCCTCTTCCATTTCTTCTTTTCTTTTTTCTCTTCTTCTTGTTCTTCTTATTGATCTTTTTCTTATTGCACTTCTTCTTTTTCTTTTTCTTCTTCTTCTCCTTTTTTTCTTCTTCTTCTCCTCCTCCTCCTCCTTCATTTTCTTCTACTTCTTCCTCTTCATCTTCTTCTTCCTCCTCTTCTTCCTTTGAACTCCTTTTCTCTCTTCTTCAACATCTCATCCTTGCTCTTCTTCTCTTTATTCCTCTTCTTCTTTCTCTTAGTCTTTTCTTCCTCTTCGCTTTCTTCTTCTTCTTCCTTCTAATCTTCTTCTTCTTCTTCTTCCTACTCTCCTCAACTTCCTCTTCTCCTTCTTCTTCTTCCTATTCTACCCAACAGCGTCTTCTTCTTCTTCTTTTTTATGTTCTTCTTCCTTATCTTCTTCTTTCTCTTCTTCTTTCACTTTTTCTTACTTTTCCATCTTTTTTTGTTTCATCTTCTTCTTTATCTTCTTCTTATTCTTATTTTTCTTCCTCTTTTATTTTTCTTCCTCTTCTTTCTCTTATTCTTTTTCTTCCTTTTGTTCTTCTTCTTCTTCTTCTTCCTTTTCATCTTCTTCTTCCCCTCAACTTCTTGTTCTTGTTCTTCATCTTAATCATTTAGTCCTTTGGCTTCTTCTTCTTCTTCTTCTTCTACATCTTCTTCTTCTTCTTCTTCTTCTTCTTCTTCTTCTTCTTCTCCTTCTTCTTCTCCTTTTTCTTCTTCTACTTCTTCTCCTTCTCCTTGTTCTTCTTCTTCCTCCTTTTCTTCATCTTCTTCTTCTTCTTCTACTTCTTCAACTTCTTCTTTTTCTTCTTTTTCTTCTTCTACTACTTCTACCTATTCTTCCTCTTCTTCTTGTCTTACCTCTTCTTCTTTCTCTTCCTCTTCTTCTTCCTCTTCCCCTTCTTGTTCTTCTTCCTCCACATCTTCTTCTTCTTCAATCTCTTCTCCTCATCTTCCTCTTCTTCTTCTTCTTCTTCTTCTTCTTCCTCCTCCTCCTCTTCCTCTTCTTGTTCTTCTTCCCCTTCTTATTCTTCTTCTTCTTCTTCCTTTTTATCTTCTTCTTCTTCTCTTCTTCTTCTTCTTCCTCTTCCTCTTCTTTTTTTCCTCTTCTTCTTCTTCTTCTTCTTCTTCTTCTTCATTTTCTTATTCTTCTTCTTCTTCTTCTTAATCTTCTTCTTCTCCTCCTTCTTTCCAACTTCTTATTCCTCTTCTTCTTCTTTTTCTCCTTCTTCTTTTTCTCCTTGTTCTTCTTCATCTTCATCATCTTCTTCTTCTTTTTTTACTTCTTCTCTTTTTCATCTACATCTTTTTCTTATTTTTCATCTTATTTCTTCTTCTTCTTCTTCTTCTTCTTCTTCTTCTTGCTCTTGTTCTTTCACTCTACTTCTTCTTCTTCTTGTTCTTCATTTTCTTCTTCTTCTTTGACTTCTTCTTCTGCCTCTTCTTCTTCTTCTTCCTCTTCTCCTCCTTTTTCTTCTTCTAATTCTTCTTCTCCTCCTCCTTCTTCTACTACTTCTTCTTCTTCTTCATCTTCTTCTTCTACTTCTGCTTCTTCATCTTCTTCTTCTTCTTCTTCTTGTTTATCTTCTCCTTCTTCATCTTCTTCCTCTCCTTCTTTTTTCCTCTTCTTCTTCTTCATCTTCTTCTTTTTCTTGTCCTTCCTCTTCTTCTTCTTCTGCCTCTTCTTCTTTTTCTCTTCTCCTTTCTCTTCTTCTTTTTTCTTGTTCTTGTTCTTCCTCTTCTTCTTCTTCTTCCACTTCTTCTTCTCTTCCTATTCTTATTCCTCTTCCACGCCTCCTCATCTTGTTCTTCTTCCTTATACTCTTCTCCTTATCTTCCTCTTCTTCTTCTTCTTCTTTTTTATCTTCTTCTTCTTCTACTCTGTCTGCTTCTTCTTCCTCTTCCTCTTCTTCTTCTTCTACTTCTTTTTTTCTTCTTCCTTGTCTTCGTCTTTGTCTTCCTTTTCCTTTTCTTCTTCTTACTCTTCTTCTTCTTCTGCTTCTTCTTTTGCTGCTTCTTCTTCTTCTTCTCCTTGTCTTCTTCTTCTTCTTCTTCATCTATTTCTCCTTCTGCTTCTTTTTCTTCCACATCTTCATCTTCTTCTTCCTATTCTTCTTCTTCTTCCTCTTCCTTTTCTTCCTCTTCTTCTTCTCCTCCTACTTCTTCTTCTTCTTCTTCTTGTTTTCTTCTTTTCGTTTGTTTTCTTCTTTTTTTCTTCTTGTTCTTCTTTTTTTGCTTCTTCTTCTTCTTCTTCCTGTTGTTCGTCTTCTCCCTCTTCTTCATCTTCCTCTTCTTCTTCTTCTTCTTCCCATTCTACTTCTCCATCTTCTTTTTCTTCTTTTTCTTCTTCTTCTCCTTCTCCTTCTTTTCTTCTTCCTCGTCTTCATCTTCTTCCACTTCTTCTTCTTCACCTTCTTCTTCTTCTTCTCTTTTTCTTCCTCCTCTTATACTTTTTCTTCTTCTTCCTCTTCTTCTTCTTCTTCTACAGCTTCCTCTTGTTTCCTTTCTTCTTCCACTTCTTCATCTTCTTCTTCTTCCTCTTCTCGTACTTCGACATCTTCATCTTCTTCTTCTTCTTCTTCTTCTTATACTTCTTCTTCTTCTTCTTCTTCTCCTTCACCTTCTTCTCCTTCTCCTTCTTCTACTGCTTCTTCCTCTTCTACTTCTTCTTCTTCTTGTACTTCTTTTTTTTCTTTTTCTTCTTCTTCTTCTTCTTCCTCATCTTCTTCTTCTTCTTATTTTTATTCTTCTACTTCTTCCTCTTCTACTTCTTCTCCTTCTTCTTATTATTATTAATATTCTTCTTCTTCTACTTTTTCCTCTTCTTTTTGCTCTTCTTATTCTTCTTCTTGTTCTACTTCTTCTTTTACTTCTTCTTCTACTACATCTTCTTCGACTTCTCCTTTTACTTGTTCTACTTCTTCTATAACTACTTCTTCTTCTTCTCCTTCTCTTTCTTCTACTTCTTCTTCTCCATCATCTTCTTCTTCTTATTTTCTTCTTTCACTTCTTCTTTTCTTCTTCTTCTTCTTCTTCTTTTTCTTGTTCATCTTCGTTTCCATCCTTTTCCTCTTTTTCTCTTTCATCTTCTTCTACTTCTACTTCATCTTCTTCTTCCTCTTCCTCTTTTTCTTCTTCTATTTCTTCTTCCTCTTCTTCTTCTTCTTCCACTTCTTGATCAATTTCTACTTATTCTACTTCTCCTTCTCCTCCTCCTCCTTCTTCTTCTTTTCTTTTTCTTCTTTGTCTCTCTCCTCTTCTTCCTCTTCTTTTCCCTCTGCATCATCTTCCTCCTCCTTGCCATTCTTCTTCTTTGTCCTCTTCTCCTTCTTCACCTTCTACTTTTTCTTCTACTTCTACTTTGCCTTTTTCTTCTTTTTCTTCTCCTTTTCTTCTTTTTCTTCACCTTCTTCTTCTTTTTCTATTCCTTATTCATCTTTTTCTTCAACTTGTTCCTCTTGTTCCATTTCTCCTCCTTCCTCTTCATCTTCTTCATCTTCTTTCTCTTATTCATCTTCTTCTTCATCGTCTTCTTCTTCCTCTTCTTCATTTTGCTCTTCTTCTTCTTCTTCCTCCTCTTCTTCTTTTACTTCTTCTTCTTCCCCTTCTTTGCCTTCTTCTTCCCCTTCTTGTTCTTCTTGTTCTTCTTTTCCCTTCTTCCTCCTCCTCTTCCCTTTCTTCTACATCTTCTCCTTATTCATCTTTTACGTCTTCTTCTTCTTCTTCTTTCTCTTCATCTTCTTCTTCCTTATCTTCTTCTTCTTCCTATTCTTCTTCTTCTTCTCAATCTTTTTCTTCCCTTCCCTCTTTTCCTCCTCCTCCTCCTCCTTTTGCTTCTTCATGCCCTTCTTTTTCTTCTTTTTCTACTTCTCTTTCTTCTTCTTCTTCTTCTTCCATCTCTTGTTCCTCTCTTCCACTTGTTCATCTTCTTCTACTTAATCTTCCTCTTCATTCTCTTCGTGTTCTTCTTCTTCCCATTCTTCTTGTTCTTCCTCTTCTTCTTCTTGTCCTTCTTCTTCTTTTTCGTCTTTTTCTTCTTAAAATTCTTCTTTTTCTTCCCCTTCTTCTTTTTACCATTCTTCTTCTTCTTCCTCTTCTACTTCTTCTCTTATTTTATTCTTCTTCTTTATCTTCTCCTTCTCTTCCTCCTTTTCTTCTTCTTTATCATCATCATCATCATCTTCTTCTTCTTCTTCATCTTCTTCTTCTTCTTTTTCTTCTTTGTCTTCTTCTTTCTTTATCTCCTGCTCGTCCTCTTACTTTGACTTTTCTTCCCCTCCTCATTCTTCTTCTTCTTCTTCTTCTCCTCCTTCTTCTCCTTGTTCATCTTCTTCTTCTTCATCTTCTTCTTCTTATTCTTATTCTTATTCTACTACTACTACTTCTTCTTCTTCTTCTACTACTACTACTACTTCTTCTACTACTGCTTCTTCTTCTACTACTACTACTACCAGTTCTTCTTCCTCTAATTCTTCTTTTTCTTCTTCTTCTTCTTCTTCTTCTTCTTCTTCAACTTCTTCTTATTTTTTTTCTTCTTCCTCTTTCACTTCTTCTTGTTTTTTGTCATTTTCTACTTCTTCTTCTTCTGCTTCTGCTACTTCTTCTTCTTCTTCCTCTACTTCTTCTTCATCTTCTTCTTCTTCATCTTCTTCTACTTCTTCTTCTAATTCTTCTTTTACTACTTCTTAAACTTCTTCTTTTACTTTTTCTACTTCTAGTTCAACTTCTTCTTCTTCTAATTCTTCTTCTCCTCCTTATTCTTCTTCAACTTTTTCGTCTTCCTCTTCTTTTTCTTATTATTCTTCTTCTTCTTCTTCCTTTCTTATAGAACTTCCTCTTTGTCTTCTTCTTCTTCTTCTAATTCCTCTATTTCTTCTTCTTCTTTTACTTCCATCTTCTGTTCTTCTTCTTCTTCTTCTTCTTCTTCTTCTTCCTCTTCTTTTTCCTCTTCTTGATCTTTTTCTACCCATTCTAGTTCTTGTTCTTCTCCTTCTTCTTTTTCTTCTTCTTCTGCTTCTTCTTCCACTCTCTCCTCTTCTACCTCTTCTTCTTCTTCCTCTTTTTCTTCTTCTTCTTCCTCTACATCTTCTTCCTCTTCCTATTCTTCTTCCTCCTATTCTTCCTCTTCTTCCCCTTCTTCTTCTTCCCCTTCTTCTTCTTCTTCTTCTCCTTCTTCTTCTTCTTCTTCTACTCCTTCTCCTTCATCCTTTTGTTCTTTATCTCTTCATCTTCTTTTTTTACTTCTTTTTCTTCTTTTTCCTCTAGTTCTTCTTCTCCTTCTTCTACTACTACTTCTTCTCCTTCTTTTTCTTCTTCTTCTTCTTCTTCGTCTTCTTTTTCTTACACTCCTTCTCTTCTTCTTCTTCTTCTTCTTTCTGTCCTTCTTTTTCTTCTTCTCCTTCTTTTTTTTCTTCTTCTTCTTCATCTTCTACTTCTACTTCTTTTTCTTCTTTTTATTCTTCACCTTCTGCCTCTTCTTCTACCTCTTCTTCTTCTTCTTCCTTTTCTTCTTCTTCTTCCCCTTCCTCATCTTCTTCTTCCTCAAATTCTTTTTATTCCTCTTGCTTTTCTTCCCCATCTTTCTTGTTTTCTTTTTCTTCATCTTCCTCTACCTCTTCTTCATTTTCTTCTTCAACTTCTTCTTCTTCTTCTTCGTCATCTTCTTTCTCTTTTTCTTCATCATCTTCTTCATCTTCATCTTCTTCCCCTTCATCTTCCTCTTCTTCTTCTCCTTCATCTTCCTCTTCTTCTTGTTCTTCTTCTTCTTCTTACTCTTTTTGATCATCTTCTTCTTCTTCTTCTTCTTGTCTTCATCATATTCTTCTACTTCCTCTTCACCTTCTTTTTCTACCTCTTCTTCTTCTTTTTCTTCCTCTTCTTCCACTTCTTCGTATTCTTCTTCTTCTTCTTCTTCTTCTTCCTCCTCTTCTTCTTCATTTGTTTCCTCTTCTTCTTCTTCTACTTCTTCTTCTTCTTCTTCTTCTTCTTTTCTTTCTACTTCTTCTGTTCTTCTTCTTCTTCTTCCCTTTCCTTCCACTTCCACTTCTTATTTTTCTTCTTCTACTAATTCCTCCACTTCTTTTTTCGCTTCATCTTTTTCTTTTTCTTCTTCTTCTTCATCATCATCATCATCTTCTTCTTCTCCTTCTCATTCTTCTACTACTTAAACTTTGACACCTTCTTTTTCTTCTTCTTCTTCTTACTCTTCTCCTTCTCCTTCTTCGACTTCATCTATTCCTTCTTCATCATCTTCTTCTTCTTCTTGTTCTTCTTCTTCCTCTTCTTCTTCTTTTTCTTTTTCTTATTATTATTATTATTCTTATTCTTCTTCTTCTTCTTTTTCTTCTTCCTTATTTTATTCTTCTGCTTCCTCTTCTTCACCATCTTCCACTTCTGCTTCTTCTCCTCCTTCATCTTCTTCTTCAACCTCTTATTCTTTTTCTTCCTTTTCATCATCATCTTCTTCTTCTTCTCCTTGTTCTTCTTCTTCCTCTTCTTCATCTTCTTCTTCTTCTCCTTCTTCATCATAATCCTTAATCCCTATTTCGTAATCCCTACTCCATAATACCTCCCTCCCTTTTCCCTCATCACTTAATCTCTAATCCCTAATCCTTAATTTCCAATCCCTAATCTTGAATCCTGAATCCCTATTCACGAATCTTTAATCCTAAATCCTTAATCCATAATCTTTAATCCCTAATTGCTAATCATTAACCCCTTCATCCTTATTCCCGAATTCATAATCCATATTTCTTAATCCCTTTCTCTTATTACATAATCCCTACTCTTTAATCCCTATTCATTAATCCTTATACCTTAATCCTTAATTACTAATCCATAATCTTTAATTCTTAATCCTTAATACTTAACCCCTAATCCCTTCCACCATAATCCTTCATTCCTAATCCTTAACCCCTAATCACTGATTCATCTCTTCTTCTTCTTCTTCTTCCTCTTCTTTCTTTTTTTCTTCTTCCTCTCCTTCGTCTTCTTCTTCTTCTTCTTCTTCGTCATCTACTTCTTCTTCTCCTTCTTCATTAACATCTTCTTCTTCTCCCTTTTCTTCTTCTACTTCTAATTGTTCTCCTTCCTTTTCTTCTTCTTCTTCTTCCTCTTCTTCTTATTCTTCTTCTTCTTCATTTTCTTCTTCTTTTTATTCTTCTTCTTCTTCTTCTATTACTACTTCTTCCTCTTCTTCTTCTTCCCCTTCTTTTTCTTTTTCTCCTTTTTCTTCTTCATCCTCTTCTTCTTCCCCTTCTTCTTATTCTTCTTTGTCCTCTTTCTCTTCTTCTTCTTGTTCTTTTATTTCTTCTTCAAGTTCTCCTTGTCCTTTTGCTTCTCCTTCTCCTTCTCCATGTCTTTCTCTTTCTTGTTCTCTTTCTCCTTCACCTTCTCTTTCTCTCACACCTGCTCCATGTCCTCCTCCTTCTCCTTCTTCTCCTTCTCCTTCTCCTTCTTCTTCTTCTTCTTTCTTCTTTCTTCTTTCTCTTTTCTACCTTCTTCATTCTTCTATCTTCTTTATTCTTCTATCTTCCTTCCTTAATCTTTAATCTTTAATCCCTAATCACTAGTTCCAAAACTCTAATCCCTAATGCTTAATCTTTATTCCTTGATCTATAGTCTGTAATCATTAATTCCTAAGCCGTATTGCCTAATCCATAATCGTTAATCCTATTCCTTAATCTTTAATCCCTAATTACTATTACTAATCTTAATTCCTTAATCTCTAATACTGAATCCTATATCCATAATCTCAAATCTCTATTCCATAATTCCTAATCCTTACATCTTAATTCTTAATCTTAAATCCTTAATCTTTAATAATTAATCCTTTAATTCTTAATCCCTAATCTTCAATTACTAATTATTAATCCTTTAATCCCTAAGCTCTTCTTTTTGTTCTTCATCTTCTTCTTTTTTCTCTTCTTTTTCTTCTTTGTTTGCTTATTGTTCTTGTTCTTGTTCTTCTTCCTCCTCTTCTTCTTCCTCTACATATTCTCCCTATACTTCTTCTTCTTCTTCTCCTCTTCCTCCTTGATCTTCTTCATCATTATATTCTTCTTCTTCTCTTTCTCCCTCATCTATATCTTATTCTTGTTCTTCCATGTTTTCTTCATCTTTTTCAACCTCTCTTTTTCTTATTCTTCTTCCATTTATTTCTTCATCATCTTCCACTTTTTCTTCTTCTTCTATTTCTTTTTCCTCTTCTTTTTATTCTTCATCATCATCATCTTCTACTTCTTCTTCTTAAACATCTTCACCTTCACCTTCTTCTTCTTCTTACTCTTTTCCTTCTCCTTCTTCTACTTCTTCTTTGTTTTCTCCTTCTCCTTCTTCTTTCTCTTCTTCTTTTTCTTCCACTTCTTCTTCTTCTTCTCTTTCTTCTCCTTCTTCCACATTTTCTTCTTCTTCCTCTTCTTTTTCATCATCAACTTCCTCTTCTTCTCTTTTTTTTTTCATTCGCTTCTAGTTGTTATTCTTTACTTCCATTTGTTCTTCTTGTTCTTCATCTTCTTCTTCTCCTTGTTCTTCATCTTCTTCTTCTTCATCCTCTTCTTCTTCTCTTTCTTCTTTGTAATCCTTAATCCATATTTCCAAATCCCTGCTTTACAATACCTTCATCCCTAAATATGTAATCCCAAAACCATCCATTCCAAATCTCATTTCCCCAAACTCTCATCCCTAATCCCGAATCGCTAATTCCTAATATGTCCTTAACCATAATCCCTAATCTCTAATATCTGATTTCTAATCCTTAAACCTTAATCCTTAATACGTAATCTCTAATCCCTAATCTACAATCCATAATCTTGAATTCCTATTCCCAAATCCCTAGTCTCTAATCCTAATTTTAATCACTTAATCTCTAATACTTGCTCTTTAAACTTTAATCAATAATCCTGAATACTGAATTCCTAATCACTAATCTATAATCCTTAATCACTAATCCTAATTTCGTAATCCATATTCCCAAATCCTAAATCCCAAATTTGCAATCATTAGAAATTAATCCCTAATCCCTTCATACTTAATCCCTAATTCCTAATCCTTATTCATTAATCCCATACTACTTATTACTTAATCTATACTCCTTAATCCTTAACCATTAACCCTAATCACTAATCTCCACTACAAAATCAATAATCATTAATCCTTAATCCCTAAAATCTAATAAATAATCCCTCACTCTTTAGTCCCTAATCCCTAATTCTTAACCCCTAATCCCTAATCAATAATCCCTAATCCATCTCTTCTTCGTCTTCCTCTTCTACTTCCTCTACTTCTTCATCTTCTTTTTATTCTTTTTCTTCTTCTACCACTCCTTCCTGTTCTTCTTCTTCCTTCTCTTCTTCTTCTACCTCATCCTCTTCTTCCTCATCTTCCTCTTCTTCATCTTGTCATTTTTCTTCTTTCTCTTATTCTTCTTCTTCAACATCATCTGCTTCTTTTTCTTCTTCTTCTTCTTCTTCTTCTACTACTACTACTACTTGTTCATCATCATCATCATCTTCTTCTTCTTCTTCTTCTTCTTCTTCTTTTACTTCTTCTTCTTCCTCTTCTTCTTCTTACCCTTCTCCTTCTTTTTCTTCTTCTTCTCCTTTTTCTTCTTTTCTTGTTCTTCTTCATCCCCTTAACCTTCCTCGTCTTCCTTTTCCTCTTCTTCTTCTTCTTCTTCGACTTCTTCTTCCTTACTTCTTCTCCTACTCCTTCTTCTACTTCTCCTTCTCCTTGTCTTTCTCCCTTTTGTTCTCCTTTTTCATTTCCTTCTCCTTTTTTTCCTTCTCCATCTCCTTCTCTTTCTTTTTCTCCTTCTCCTTGTCCACATCCTCCTCCTTCTTCTACTCCTCCTTTTCCTTCTTCTTCTTCTTCTTCTTTCTTCATTCTTCTTTCTATTTTCCTTATACTTCTTTCTTCTTCTTTTATCGTCTTTCTACCCCCTTGATTTTTCCTTCCTCCTTCCCTCTACCTTCTTCCTTTTGTCTCCCTATTTCTTTCTTTTTCTTCTTTCTTATTTATTCTTCCTCTTCTTCTTCTTCTTCTTCTTTTCCTTCTTCATCTTCTTCTCCTTCTTCTTCATCTTCTTCTTCTACTTATTATTATTATTATTATTATTGTTATTATTATTATTATTATTATTATTAATTTTTTACTATTCTTATTCTTCCTATCCCTCTTTTTCTTCTTCTTCTTCTTTCTAAACCTCTTCTTCTTGTTCTTCTTCTTTTTCCTCCACTTCTTCTATTTCTTCCATTTCTACTTCATTCACTTCTTATTATGTTATTATTATTATTATTATTATTATTATTATTATTCTGCTTCTTATTCTTTCTCATCTTCTTCTTCTTCTTCTTCTTCTTCCTTTTCTTCATCATCTTATTCTTCTTCTTCATCTACCTATTTTTCTTCTTCTTCTTCCTCCTCTTCATGTACTTCTTCTTCTTCTGCTTCTTCTGCTTCTTCTTCTTCTTCTCCTCCCTCTTCTTCTTATTCCTCTTCTTCTTCTACATCTACTTCTTCCTTTTCTTCTTCTTCTACTTTTTCTTCGTCCTCTTCCTCTTCTTCTTATTCTTCTTCTTCTTCTTCTTCTTCTTTCTCTTCTTCTTCTTCTACTTCTTCTTCTTCTTCCACTCCTCCTCCCCCTCCTCTTTCACTTCATCCTTTATTACTTCTTCTTCCTCTTAGTCCACCTCTTTCCCTTCTCTATGTTCTTCTTCTACTCCTTCCTCTTCTTCTTCTACTTCCTCTTCTACTTCCCCTTCTTCTTCCTCTTATCCATCTTCTTCTTTGTATTCTTTTTTCTTCTTCTTCTAAATGAACTTGTTCTTCGTCTTCTTCCACTTCTTCTCTTCTTCTTTTTATTCCTCTTCTTCTACTACTTCTTTTTCTTCATTTTCCTCTTCTTCCACTTCTTCTTCTTCTTCTTCTTCTTATTCCTTTCCTTCTTGTTCTTCCACCTTTTCTTCTTCTTCCTTTTCTTTTGCTTCTTCCTCTTCTTCTTCTTCCACTTCTTTTTCTTCTTCTCCTCCACTTCTTTTGCTCCTTCTTCCTCATCTTCATCGACTTCTTCTTCCTCTTCTTCCTCTTCTTCCTCTTGTTCTTCTTCTTCTTTTTCTTCTTCCACTTCTTCAACTTTTTCTTGTTATTCTTCTTCTTCTTTTTATTCCCCTTGTTATTCTTCTTCTCCTTCTTCTTCTTCTTTTTCTTCCTCCTTTGCTGCTTCTTCTTCAAATACTTCTTCTTTTTTCT